>PVIA01002205.1:0-222801 GCA_004024845.1 Tonatia bakeri | reverse complement strand
CTGCTTAAAGGCTTGTCAATTTTGTTTATCTTTTCAAAGAACCAGCTCCTGGATTCATTGATCCTTAGAATTGTGCTTTTAGTCTCTATGTCATTTAATTCTGCTCTGATCTTGGTTATTTCCTTCCTTCTACTTGCTCTGGGCTGTCTTTGTTGTTGTTCCTCTAGTTCTTGTAGATGTAGGGTTAGGTTGTTTGTTTCAAATATTTCTATTTTTTTTAGATATGCCTGTATCACTATGAACTTCCCTCTTAAGATTGCCTTTGCTGTGTCCCATAAGTTTTGGGTTGTTGTGAGTTCATTTTCATTTGTTTCCAGAAACCTTTTGATTTCTTCCCTAATTTCATCCTTGACCCACTCATTGTTTAATAGCATGCTATTTAATCTCCATGATTTTGAGTGCTGTGGGTTTTTTTCCTTAGGGTTGCTTTCTAGTTTTTTTTTTAAAATCACCTTTAGAGCAAAAATGTTAAGTACCTACTATTATTTTTTTTATAAATCAATGAAAATTTTACCTATTTTTGTCAGATCAGCAAAAATGTATTTTTTTTTTTTTTTGGTGTGCTGTAGCATTTTAGTAGTTTATGTGTGCCATGAGATGAAAAAGGTTGAATAACAGATGACCAGTCGTCTACATTTACTTTACTGAGCATGAAATTTTAACAGGAAGGAGTAATCAGTTGTCAGAGAAGCAAGAACCCTCTTGGATAACAATGTCATTCCCTTGTTCGATATGTGTCTCATGTTTCAGATGAAACTTGTTGATGTAGCGGTTCATAACACTCAAGACACTGCAACAGGAGATTCAGCACAGGACAGGGGGTATTTTAACTTCTGTGCCAAGATCCACATCTAGTGTTCCATAGATGGGCAAGGGCAAGCTCTGGGCTGTATGCATAAAATCTCCATCTCTAGAAATCAAATTACCACAGCAAATTCCAACTTCCTAAATATTCTACATTCCTCTATTTGTCAGACTTGTCTATTCTGACTACTAGAAGAAAGAGGTTGAATAACTCAGCTAACCAACTACCTACCAGCTAAATAATCACTCTTCTTTGTTAGCAGGAATAGGTTGAGAGCTAGGGTGACCACATGAGTTAAGTTGACAGCAGAATGAGACATTTGGGAACACAATCAACCATGTGCATCTCTCCTTTGTCTTTATAAATATTTTGGATATGTAAAACTGAAAAGAAATACTCCTCCATACTTCTTCTGTTACAGGTTCTACTTTCTACAAATTTTGTTTATTAATAAAAATCCCCAAAGAGAGAAAAAGGTAGAGGACATAGATAGCATTTATCATATTGAAATAAAATGCATGGACTCTTCTGGCATAAAATTAGTAAGCTTGATAGAAAAAAATGTAAACACTATCAGTTAACTACTTTTCAAAAATGCAGAATCACAAGTCGCACTCAAACTAAGTAGCTTAAAAGAACATTCGGTTTTGTTCACACATCTGCAAAATAGCTGGTCTGGGTGTGGTTGTGTAGCTCTGTTTCAGGTTGTGATGGCTGAGGTGTCTCTGTCCCACCCCATTCTCCCTCTTTGGTTCTCTTCTGTGAACAGCAGTCTCTGTATTTCTCATGACAAAGATGGAAATGAAAGACAGTATAAACACATGAGGCCTTTTACATGACTATGCTTGTAACCAGCACTCTGGTCTTTCACACGTGCACCATTGACCAATGAAGACTTGTTAGTATTAAGGGTTTACTTGTATCCCCAGAAAATACATTAGTGCACTAACTCTAGTACCTGTAAATATGACCTTAACTGGAAATAGGGTGTTTGTATGTGATCAAGTTAAGTTAATGTCATTAGAGTGGGCCCTAGTCCAATATAAGGCACTGAATCTTTGTATACATCAAGAAATACTTGAAGCTTCCAGAAACTAGGAGCCATGGAAATAATTGTCCTCACAGCCCTCAAAAGGAACTAACCCTCCTACTTATTTGATTTCAGAATTCTAGATCCTAGAATCATGAAGCAACTGAGTTTCCTTTCGACTTAGTAGAACATTGTGTGTGTGTGTGTGTGCATTTCTACAATAGAAGTTATTGCTAATTTTCCTGTCATTCACTTTCTTTCAAAATTTTGTACTTTAAATGAGGAATCCCCCAGTAAAGTTCTTTACTTCTAAGAAATTTCAGCATTGTAACCTCAATCTTCTCATACGTATGTATTCAACTTTATAAATGATAACATTTACAATATGATAAAAACACTTCTTTAAAGAATAGAAAGCATTTTCTTCAGCTATACTTAGCTTTAGGTGACGTGAAAAGAAAAAGAAAAAAAAAGAAGGAGAATGAATCACCCAAACAACCAAAAGCATTTTCAATTCAATAAAATAAGTAAATAAAAATGGAGCTAGCATTATTCAGAAAGTTACAAAAGCAATTCTGAATACAGTTCCCTAAGTGCATACTAGGCGAATGAAACCAGTGGGTTCAATAAAAGCAGAAAATCTATTACAAACCACAGCTTGTTATGGGTGTTACAGAAATTTCTTTAGAAAATTTCCTTCCAGGAACTTTTTTCCATTTAGTTACTCTGTCAATATTTATTGCATGTTCATTGAATACAAACTGCCTAATACCTGGCATGGAAACTCAGAAGAAAATAATGCTCATTTTATACTCTGTGTGTGTGGGAAGCTAGACTCTTGAGCACTATAAAAGTCTAATAAGTAACTATAACTAAATAATTATTTTTCTTGTAAAGATATTTTCTGTGTAATAAAAATATTTAAACAAATCAGTAGTGAAGTTTTTATTACAGATGACATAGAACAAAACTAATAGCTAGAGAACCTTATAAACACATGTTTTATTCAAGCTTATGTAGGCTTACTATGAAAGTAGAAATTTAAATGTCAGGATCCCTCAGGTACATGAACCCTTCCCAATGCCTCAGGGACATGTCAATGTGAATACATGATTATATGTATTTATACGATTTCCAAGGTAGAAACCAAATGATAATTAAAATTTTATCCAGAATTATGTAAAACCATTCCCTCTTCACACCTTGGATTTCTTGCATTCTCCGTCACCTCTGCCCGAAGCATGGCACTGAGTGGTCACACACATGCATCGAATGTCACTGAAGGAATGTGGAGTTTCTTTTGTGGAACATTTGGGTGTGCACATTTCCACATACAGATGAGCTTCGGTTGTTTTCCTGACTTTTACTTTCATGAATAACTCTGTATTTTGAATTTTGTGCTGTAAACATTTTATTACAGAGAGCTTGGAGTTTTCAACATTTTTTCCTAACTTACTGAAAAAACAAAGTTTCTCTGACAAACTGTTGTTATTAATCACTAAGGCAGAAAAGCCTGTTTATTCCTCTCCTCCTCTTACCTGAAACTGATGATATGATCCTTCGAACCATTTGAGAAAATTTTTCTATTTTCCTGTCATACTGCTTGGAAAGTTAGAGTAGCCAATTAAAAGTTGAGAATGGCATGAGATTGATTAACCTGTTTCCTTCCAAATATCCCTTACCATAATTAACCCTAACATATGCTATTACAGACATGATATTTGTGTATGGGAGGCAACTTTAATCCATACCATAGTATACTCAATACTTGAAGAACCTTCGGAATTCACAATGCACACGTGGTTATAGAAATATTGAAATTTGTACTATTTTGGGAGGAGGTATTTTTGTTTTCAATTAGTATGCAGACATTAGAAATCATTTTCTTCACAAAATGACTGGCCCTCAAAAGTCGTGTTTACTCAGAAGGCCTGTGCGAGCCACAGGTTTTGCATGAGCTGATGGCCAGGAATATCTGAGTGGCCCTTAAACACTTTGTCCGGTCTGGGGCACCCTTAGTTTGCTCTTTAGTTTTTGGAGAACTCTTACCTGGCCCACGTTGGCTGGTCCTGCCTTCAGAAGACCATAGCACCAATCTGGGGTTACAACTCCCTAAGTATCTGGAAACAGATTGGTTATATTAGAAAAATTACTATATGAATGTGTGCATAAGCTAATAAATGTTTGTAGGTTTGGCAGAATACCGTTACTTTTTAAAGTATTGCCCATTAGTGAGATTGTTACAGAGAGGTATAAATTCTCTATTCACCTTTAGCTACTGGAGACTACTGTATTTACTAAAAAAAATACCATATGATCTCACCTATAAGTGGGACCCAATCAACAAAACAAACAAGCAAGCAAAATAGAACCAAAGACATGGAAATAAGGAACAAACTGACAGTGACCAGAGGGGAGGGAGGAGGGGGATTATAGGGAAAGAAGGGGAAGGGTCAAGTCAAGGAATGTGTATAAAGGACCCATGGACAAAGACAAACAGGGGTGGGCTGGGAGGATTGAATGTGGGACAGAAGGGGTGGGCAGGGCAAGGGAGAGCAATGGGGGAAAAATAGGGACAACTATAATTGTACAATAATAAAAAATAATACTTTGTTTTGGTTTAGTGTACCCAGGACCCAGCTGACAATTACCGACGTGCATGTGCATATCTGTGTGGATGCACATGGGTCAGTGGGAGTATTTGTGAGAGACAGAGACAGAGAGAGGGATGAACTTGTCCTGTATGAAACTTTTCAACGTCGAGGTAAAGGAAAAAATTATGTTACTACAGTTCTACCTTCTCAATTACATTTCCCATTCTCAACAACCATAGAAAATCTAAGCGAGTCAAAGCAGCAGGTTCTCATTTAATTCTTTCCGTATGGTCTACAAGGGTGAGGATGCTCTCGTAATAAGTTTCCATCTCTAGGACCTAACACACTTGGTGTGTAACACGTACCAAATAAATACATCAAAAGGTGAATGAGTGAATCAGTTTTATAGTTTTCAAAAATTAAGACAATATACCTTATTTCTCCATTTATCTCTCATTTAAGTAACTCCAAGTGAAAATAATAACTGATATAATCTTACACTATTTTAATATCTGTAAACAGCTATGCCATACCTTTGTGCCTCATGTTTTTCATCTTTAAAACATGAATAATAGTGCTTAGATCATAGGTGAGTTATACACAGATTAAATGTGTGTGAATCACATCAAGCTGTGTCTGCCATATAGTAAGCACAATAAATCTTAATAATTATAATCTCATTTTGTCAATAGGAGATATTGCTCAAATATAATGGCAAAGCTACAGTCATTAAAGCTGATTTGTTTTATATTGCTTTCAATCTTTTAATCTCTTTAAATTCTCGGTCAAATTTTCTGGCATATAAAACTGCCACACACAAAAATATTTAAACATGGGTTAGAATGATATAAGTAATATTATTGATTTAATAACCATATACTCAAATTTGTATTCTATTAGCTGAAGGTATTAAACTGAGGGTATTAAAGACTTTAGTCCTGCCCAGGGTGGCTCAGTTGGTTAGACGTCATCCCACAAAGCAAAAGGGCACTAGTTTGATTCTCAGTCAAGACACATGCCTGGCTTGCGGGTCTGGTCCCCAGTGATTGGGGTGTGTAGAAGAGGCAACTGATCAATGTTTCTCTCTCACATCAGTGTTTCTCTCCCTTTCTTTCTTGCTCCCTTCCTTTCTCTACAAAAATAAATAAATGAAATCATTTTTAAAAAGGATAATTATCTCTGAAAATATGGTTATATATATTTAAAACTTTAATAATCATTCCTAGAAATATTTTTAATAATTTTAAAATATATGTTAGATTCCAATGGACAATATTTTTAACAATAATAAACTAGAGGCAATAATGTCAGTTTTAGAAAGAACACTAATATGCTAACTGTGTTTCTGGCCAGCGCAATAATTAAGAAAATAATCAGAACTACAATGTATAAGAATTAACAGAATGACATGAAAGTAATCATTTAGTGTAATTAATATATTAATCATTAGAGACTTTGGTAGTATTATTTGAATAACTATTAGAATTAGTAAATATAACAATTTAGTCAGGAGGTGACTAAAATAACTTGTATAAAATAATCGCTCTTTTCATTGACTAGAATAGTCATAAATGTCATATAAACTGCTGTGTACATTGCCAAATCTCCATTAAAAGTGCTAAAATAATTAAGAATTAGGCTTCTGGTCAAGATGGAGGCACAGGTAAATGTGGCACTAACGTCACTTTACAAACACATCAAAACTATAAGTAAATTGCAGAACCTCCTGAAATATAACTGAACAGAAGTGTTAAAACTAACTACATTGAAACTGGCAGAAGGAGCAGAGACAGAATGGGCTGGTCACACATCCATGGATGATAAAATCAGGAGGTATATTTCGGCTGCAGAGGTTCCCCCTGAGGAGTTAGGGGGTCCAAACCCCATGCCAAACCCCAAACCAGGCACTCCAATCCAGGTTTCCAGTGCCAGGAAGAGAAGTCCCCATAACTTCCGGCTGTGAAAACCAGCAGGGATTGTGGCTGAGTGAGACAGGGGCTTCTGGAGTCTCAGGCAGTGCCTCTTAAAGGGCCCAAACAAGGGCTTACTGGGATTTACTCCCTATGAGCTCCAGCACTAGGACAGCAGCTTGAACAGCAGCAGGGACTTACAAAAAGGAACTGAATAATATAGTATTAGGACAAGAGCTGGAGGGTCTGCTTTATTCCAGAAAGAAGAGCTTGCAGAGGCCATTGTTTCTTTTCTGGGCCCTACCCTGCACCAAGGTGGGCACCATATCTGAGTTTCCAACAACCTGGCTATCACTGTTCACACCTCTCTGGCAATTCCTCTGGACACTGCCACTCCCAACTTGCAGGCCCACCCAAGTTGTTTCCATAGTAATGGCTTGTCTTGGCTCATGCCTCAGACTATCCTAAAATCTTTTAAACATGCAGCATGTGGCCTCAGTGAACCTCATACTTCTCACTAAGTGGCCCCAACACCTGGGCTTGGTTCACAGCATGGTCTCTCCTGGGCATTCCCAAGTACAGCTCAAGCAGCACCCACCTGCAAATTGCTTTGTAGCTCATACCAGGTGGCCCTGGAAAGAACACAGGTAGCAGCTGACCATGGCCTACACTTCCCAGGAGGCCCACCGGACTCTACAAGACATCTACTAAATTAGGGCACTCTACCAAGCCCAGGAGACATAGCAGCTCCACCTAATACAAAGAAACAAATACAGGAAGGTTGTCAGAATGAGGAGAAAAATATATTCCAATTAAGCCATAAATAGACTTCAATTCTAATTAAAATCCAATTTTTGAATTGAAGAGGCGTGTATTAGTACAATAAATTGTACTATAGGACATTTATAATTTTACAATTCTAAAATTGCCATCTGCATTTTTTGAGAAAAAGCTGGTACCAGTTATAAATATTCAACTAATATGTATAGTAGAAAAAAAGTATCAAATTAAGGGACCTTTAAGCAGAAAAGTTTGATGAGCTTGATGGGGCAGAACCTATACCCATCTTGTTCAAATTTACACGTTTGAGAGCATAGGTGATAAATAAAAATGCGCCCAACGAGCCAAGTTGGGATTGGAGATGACGGCAGCCCAGGCTGGCACCTGGATTGCCTCCCTGTGAGAGACTCGGGCTAATCTGTGCTCCAATTCCTCATTCACAGAAAACGTGAGATGACAAATGTTTACTGCTTCAAGTTTCTATATTTTGTTATAGATAAATAATAGCCATGGAAATATGCAAGCATATATATAGTAGAAGAAAATATATGTGTACATATGTCTTATCTTTTCCTGTGGGAGAATTTTCTAAACAATGTTAAAGAAAGAACATATAAGGACTGAAGAACTGATTACCAAAACACTATGAACCTTCAAACAAAGGCAAATATATAGCAAAAATTTGGGAACTAATTTATAGTATGTATAAAAGGAGGACTGTCAATGTTCTTATCTTAAAAGGAGATTTTCAATTAGAAGGAAATAATTAAAAACCACAATTAATGAATGGGCAAGAGACACGATAAAGCACTTTGCAAAAGAAGAGAAACAGCCAATTAAAATATGGATTACACCTCACTAGTAATTAAGTAACTATAAATTTTAAAAAATCAGCAGAGATTGTGGGGAAAACACCTACCTCTTACCTCTTTTCTTATTGCTGATAGATTTTACTTTCTCTGGAACTGAGATTTCTCCCCATTCGCACACAATGTCATCGTGATTATGAAAACTTCTATAATTTGTTTCCTTTTTACGGTAGGCTCCTATTCTTCGTGTGAAACTTTAAATTTGTACTCCTAGTATTTTCCTGTTCCTTTCCCATAATTTCTATTTTGTTTTTTTGTTCATAAATTCTATTTTAACTGAACAACAAAAACATTCATTTAACCTCTCGTTAAGCTTAATAATAGTAATAACATCCTACAGTAGTGCACTTACATATACATGCAAATATATAAAAATTTGCAATATGAAAAAGTCTCATGTTCTGCTGGTGGGAGTGAAGATTGAGGCAACTGTTTTTAGAAAAATATAGTGATTTCTAAAAGCTTTTACATATGAGATAAGAAGACATTTATAAGAATGTATATTACAGCACTCTTAAATATCAAAGGCATATGCAAAACAAGATCTGCCTACAAAAGAGTGAACAAATAAGTAATGGTATATCACATAATAGAACATTATACAGCAGATAAAATGAATGAGATCTATCAATAATAGCATAGATAAATAACCAACACATATATTTCAAGGAGAAAATGCAAGTTGTCAGAGGGCATATAAAATTCTACATAAAATTATAAAACACACATAATACTGTAACAGGGGGGTATGCACAAGTTGCTGGGAAGTTAGGGTGCCCTCAGTCTCAGGGAAACCCTGAGCTACCAGAGCCAGCACCTCCCCCACAAGAGGGTGGATTGAAACAGCTCCAGGGGTATTGGATTGAAGCAGCCCTCTCCTCTGAAGGGAGATTGCTTGAGGTAACTGTAAACCAAGGCAACTGTAAACAAACCGGGTGCTTCACTCCAGCAGCCAAGTAGCAGGTAGTAAGTAGCTAGCCAGAGGAGGAGGGGCAGAGAGGCAGCCCTGGGATGAAACCAGAGCTAGGGCTTGATAGCCTTCCCACACCCTGAGGCTACCATAAACAAGGCAGTTTTTGACACAGGCTGCAGGTGTCTGGCTGTAGGAGCTGTGGGGGCCAGATGCCCCAAGCTGAGATGCTTGTGCACCCTTGCACGAGGCTAGAAACTCTGCCCCATTGTGCAACATGGCCACCAGAACTGGGTCAAAGGCCAACATTAGCACACTGGCTGAGAAACTGGACACTTTCACTGGCTTTCAGCACATGTGAGATTCTGGGAGGGGACTTGAGAACAGAAGGCAAGCAGAAGCTGCTCCCTCTTGTTTTGACCCACCGAGCAGGGGGTGCTTGGGACTTAGGCCTCACACGGTGGGAAGCCAGCAGCTCACAGAGAGAGAGTCCCACGCTGGGATGTGTGCCTCACTGGGTGCCAGCCCTTGAGGCCCTGTGCAGGCTCCTGGGTGCTGGACTGTTTCCATTCTCTGCCCTGAAAGCAGCGCATGGAGGTGTGAGCTAAGAAGTTCCTTGGCCCCAGGGGTGCAGGCAGCCCCAGTGCAGGGCCCCAGGGATGAAGCTTGCCCTGCCTGACCATCTGAAGTGATCTGGCAGTGCACCCCAGACCCTGAGGGACAGAGAGATTGCTGAGCTAGACGATGGTGACTCTGGCACCAGAGAGCAGAGAGCCTCCATCTGGGAGATGGAGATCCGCTGGAGCAAACAACCCTGGGCTACAGAGAAGTAGTAATGAGGAGTGTGGGTTACACTTTAATCTTTCGGGGTACAAGGGGATTTCTGTGCTTTGTGGATGAGGTTGGCTCAGAGAAGGAATGCTCCCAGCCCCTTCAAATTGGGTATCCTGTTAATAAAAACCTATTTCATTCCCCGCAATTCTTCGTGTTAATGTGTGTACATGGCAGCAAGCAGCCCGACCTCTAGCTGCTTGTTTGCAATACTATCATATTTTATAGGCATAAAAACATGTATTTAATACAGTGGTTCTCAGCACTCATCACATATTTGTTCCAGAACTCATGATCAGCGCTGAAACCTATGAGCACCGAACAATGAAGCATTTTTGTTATGGGGCAGAGTTGTGACTCGTACAAGTTCTAGCCAGCGCCCTGAGTCCCAAGCAAGCCTGAGTGCTGGAGACAGCTTTTTTCTCATCAAAATGCGATGAGTACAGGGTTTGATGAGCTCCGAATCTAGTGAATACCAAGGTATGACTAATTGCAAAGAACACTTAAACCAGTTTTTATTCGTGTGGGAGAGGAATAGCAGCTTTACCCGATGGAAATGGACCTTCAGGGCCTCTGTTATGTCCTGTTGGGAGATTCGCGTTCTATAGTCAAACAGGTAGAGATACTGCTCTAGATCACTTAATACTTACAGTATAATTTTTAAAAATGTTTATTTAATTAAGAAATAAAAAAATGACTAACTCTGAAAAATATAATTTAGTATGCATTCATTTCTACCAGTCTGGGGGAGGGTGACTTTCACATCTGGTAGGCTGCTTCCTCTTTAGTTCTTTCTTTTTTTAAATAGTCCACTCAGAACAGGCATTTTTTTATTAGGACTCATAATTCCTTGAGGCAATCCACTTGTGTTTGATTTAAAATAGAAATTATTTAGGAAAAATACAAGTTCTTTTCTATTACTTAATAATAGTGATATATCAAATTTCTGCTACTAGAAATTTATACCAGTGAACTGCCCTAACTCCTGATAGAAATATTTCCAGAAATATGATCAAATAATATTCATTCACTATAATGAAAATTCTAATAAGAAATGGACAGCAAAGCCATCCCTGCTTGTTTATGACAGCTTTAATTCAGAAATGAACCACTATAGTTTTCAGTGGCCCTTTGTATTTCTACAATGTGCAGAAATGTAGTGTTTCAATTCTACTTTATATTTCTCTTGTATCTTACATTCCTGCTGGGGGTGGTCTTCATACTCTATTAAACAATGATATCATATTTCCCTTGTTAGGGTGGATACTAGGAAACTCAAGCTAATTTGAATGTTCTAATATAATAGTTTGTCACAAGGTACCCTTTAGTATTTATTTTTTTCATGTAATCATTTTTTAAGGAGGCTAAGTCCTCATTCTTCTTTTTTGGGCTTTATTTCAGTGGCTCCCTTGTACAGGTACTATTTATTATCAGCTTCCTCTTGTTGTTTAGGATGTAGTCAGGGAGACATGTTAGTCATTTATTTTTTTTTTACATTAGTTAGAGCTGAGCTTTCTTGCTATATTGGCTCTACTTCTCTTGCCTTATCTGAAGAATGACAACCTTAGAAATAGCCACTTCCATAAGTGTGCCTGAGGCTTACTCCTTCAAGCTCACCTCTTTCAGCCTGCGCTCCCGGCATTAGTCCCTAAATTCACTTCCTCCCGTCAGGTTTGTGAATGCAGCAGGTTTTCCTCAGGCCTTTATCCAGGCTTTTTCTTCGTTTTCCACACTCGCCCTGCTCTTCCTCCTCCCCTACCGTTTAATTGCACTCCTCCTTTAGGTGTCCCTTTAAAGGTCAGTTCTTTCTTGACCTGTTAACCAATTGCTCCTCTATGTTCTTCTCCTCTCTGACCTGATCAAGTGCTCCCAAAGTCCTATGCTATCATAGTCCTTATGTCACTGCATTTTAGTTATTTTTTCCTATAACTGAACTCATTAAGCCATCAGCTCAATGCAAATGACTTTGCTTATCATTACATCCTCTAAAATTACATATGCTTGATTAACATTTCTTAAATCAGTACATATATATTTCTTCTGATCCCAAAATATTAGAAATATTTAAATATAGAATCTTAAAATATATGCTTTTTATACCATCTGAAATTAAATCTCAGCTAGCAAATACACACTCCATCCAAAATATTACAGTTCAAAAATTATTCATTGGACATTTACTTTTTCTATGTTATTCAGATAATTTCCTAACTTTCTGTTATGTTTTAATTGTGTGAATTTGAAGGCCAGAAACACATGGGGGAATTTTATTGGTTGGATTGCTATGCTGGATTTATTCAATTTTATTTTACTTAACTGTGTTAGAAACAGTTTCAATTAGCACATTGGCAGTGATAAAATCCTTTGTCAATATATTATAGCAATACTCTAAGCACGAATGCACTTTAGTAGGGACACAAATCATTAGTAATGAAGTGGTCCTTTGCCAGATTTAAAAAACCTAACTAAGCAGAATGAGCTAACATGCATTTGCTTATCAAGAGGAGATTTGAGACAAGTTGCACCATCAGGCAGGCTACAGATTTCAGAAATCAGCAGTTGCCCCAAAGTTTTCTGAATATAAAAATGTAAGTTGTGTGATGTGATTATTTATCCTTTGTAGTTATGAATTAAAACATCAACATTTTTTATTTTAAGGAAGTCACACATTGGCAGCATTATAGAAATTAAATATATGTATTTTTAAGTTGACATTCTTATTTACTCGATGAGATGAGAAAGTTAAAGGTCATTCATGCAAGGTACTCTAGCTAGGAAATGACATGAATGCACCTTGTGCCCAAATGTTGTGGCTTAGAATGATTTATAGAAAAGCAGATGCCCATGTGTGGATTATTGGTTCCAGAAATACATGTTTCTGACTACCAAGTGGAATTTTACAAAACTATCCTTCCGGCTCTTGCCAGTTAACTTTATCCCTTCCTGCAGAAACACCTGTACCCAGACCTCCATCCCAGGTATTTGTCCACTGAAGACATCGACGCATAATAGCGGACTATGTGCTGTGCTGCTCTAAGACAGAGTTAATCATTAAATAAAAACTTTACGATGTGAGGACTGTTCTCTTGCAGAGGGATAAGAATTATTGCATGCTAATCTCATTGTAGAATATAAAGTACTTGTAATTAAATTTTTCTGAGTGAATAAAAACCCTTAGATTAAGTATTTCCAAGAAAACAGTGTTGTTTGTTTCATACACAGGGAGTGATTTAAACAAACGGAGTGTGAGGCAGAGAAGAGCGGAGGTTCTGACACTAGCTATCAGGACCAGAAAAGCGGCTCAGTGTTATTGCACTTAGAATCATGATATTGTTGTACCTGGAAATATTCTAAGTACATGGAGCTTTGTGAGATGCTACGAGCTTATTTAAAAAGTTAATTTGCTTAGCAATTCATATAATTTAACAATAACAGTGAGCTTTAATAGAACCCATATACAAATCTTTATGAAACCTGGATTATTTTGAATTAATGAGATTTTACTGAACTATACTAAGAAAGAATTTAAAGTCCTTGTCTTTCACCACTCTATTTACTTACTTTAATCCTTTATTAATTTTCTACTGGCTCACCTAAAGAAGCAAATTTCTGTTATAATTTTTTCCACCCTTGTACACAGAAAATCTGTGATAAAGATTTCCTCTCTAAACTCTGGATGGGTAAAATATGAATAGGACCTGTTTACTTCCGACTCTGCCAGCTACTCTCATTAACAGGGAGTCATTTTCAGGAGGCAAGGACATAAGTACAGGGGGGCATGCAGGGCTGGTGTGGGGATGGTTAGTTTGATTTTGCTCTATTTATGTCTTAGCCCTCCAAAAATTTTTCTTGCATTAATTAAAGTCACTTTAATTGTATTTTGAGATTTGAAAATGTCTGTCTAACTTAAAGCAATTATAGGTATATTTCTTTGGCTCATGCAAAAGGTAATAAATCAGTGAGGTTACACTATAACTTATGCAGCAACATTGTAAAGGTTCAAATCACAACCTGGCAATCTGCAGATGTGAAATGAGTATAATGATGTTATTGGAATTTTTCAGGATTAAATGAGATAATGCAGGTAAATCAGTTAACATGGCGACTGACACACAGTAAGCATCAAACAAACTTAGATATTAAGATTTTTTTCAGCTGTTATTTAATTTTTAAGAACCTCTGGCTGAGATAATATTGTCCTTCGAAAATTAATTAGGGTACAAAAATGTATGAAGGAAAAAAGCCTCAAAATATAAAGGCAGCAACCATGAATGAAGATGATATGTATTTTCAATCTATTCTCATCCCCCCAGCCTCATTCAATACTCCAAAATAAGGATAAAATGCAAAGAATCAAACTCTATATCAAAGGGAAAAGAATTATCAAAATCTAAATCCCTGATAATGAAGAATATCTACCCACCAGAGAAATTAGGGTAAAAGAAAAAGCTCCTTAAAACTAGGAAGGGTATAGACTTAGCTAAAAGAAATGTTCAGCCTTGAAATGCTCTTATAATGCCCTGTGATTAGAGTGGTAAGATCTTGGACAGGCAAGACGTTCTCTGCTTGGGAAGTGCCCCGGGTTCTTCCCGCCCATGTTTGCAGAAGAGGTGGGAGGCGGAGCTAGAAGAGGAGGAAGCACATTCACCAGCGAGGCTTTTAATTACTGCCATGTTGTCCACAGACTGAAGGAGATGCGAGAGCGTGGAACAGGGAGAGGAAGGGAGGCGCACGGCATGGAGACCTGAGATTTAAAAGTTTTTATTGTCAGTGTATCATGACTATTTGCTGCGGGAGTATGTGGGAGTGTATGTTGAACGGAACAGTGAAACAGTGCATGGCCCTGCTCTACACAATGCTCAAAAATAGCCCAACAAACAGCTGGCTCGCTCTGAACTCTAGGGTAATAAGATATAACTAAAAAAGGAAGAGGCTTGAAGGCTAGGCCTGTATATGGATAAAAGAGGAAGAAAACACAAGCAAAATCCAATGAATATCTAATGTATAGTTGGAAAGCACAAAGACAGAAATTGTTAATACTTTCAAGTAAATATATAGGAATGTTTTGCATATCAGGATATGTTTTATTTTACCCTTATCCTTGAATGATGATTTAGCTCTACATAGAATTATATACTAAAAATACTTTAATTTCACATTTGAAAGCTATTAATTCTTTTTACACTGGTCTCTGAATATTACGGATGAAAGTCTGTTGAAAGTCTAATTGCCAGTAATATTTTTTTATATCTTTAAGTCAAATTTGTTACTTTTAAGTTTTTTCTTTTGGCCTTAGTAATCTGTGGTTTCATTTCCTAGTGTCTAGGTGAGATTAGGTATGATCTTCTAAGTTTATTTTCTCTTTCTAAAAAATTGCATCAGGTTGACAGCAGAACCTCCTCTGTCTCCTCTCTAGCTCTTCATCTTCCTCTGGGCCATTCTTTAGTTGTCTTTTCCCATTTACTAATTTTATTTTCAACAGTGTTATATGATGCGTACACACCCCTCCATGGCTGTATTACTGGTTTATGGGTGGTTCGTCAATACTTTCATTTTTTTTTCCTTGTAGCCTCTTTGCCTCACAATTTCAATTTCTTTCATTGAAAGTTTCAGGCATACTTACTTTTAATCTCTTCAGATTATTTCATTCACCAGTATTTGGGTCACAAATGCTCTCAAATATTGCCCCTGCTAATTCTTTTGTCTGCACGGTCTGTAATTTTGTACACTGGGTTGATTCTCTATGATACCATTTTCCATGAGAGTAGGTGACCTAAGTTTCGGAGTCTTCTCTAAAGAGCAATATTCTTTCTGTCTAAATGAGACCTTACAATTTTAATCTATTTGATACCAATTTTCATATTAAATTCTTAGCTCAGGCCTCCTATATATTAGGGATAATGTATGGCTGGTCTTCTTATGGTGAATCTTTTTTAGAGATACCATATATGTGTTGTGCAGATGGTACAGTACACAAGAGAACCCAGCTGAGGGGATACTAGGGACAGAAACTCAGTCTTGTGTCACTAACCAAGCCATGTGTAGACAGGCATTCACCCAGAGAAAGATACATTTTTTTTCTAATTTGTATAGACTACTGGGCTAGAATCAGCCCTGTTCCTCATTCATCCATGAACCCAGGAAAATTTTTAGTTCACTTATTGCTTCCCTAGGCTAGCAAATACTGTGTATTCTAACACACTGAACAAGCTAAATAGCTCTTTGGAGATACCAGTTTTATGCAGAATGCTGTTCCAGCTTGTGACTCGCACTGGCAAGACATATCAACACTTGCCCTTGCGTGGACATTTCAACCCTAGCGTCCAGTTTGGGGCCTGTATGTGGACTCAGTACCCTGTGAGTCATCATCAAATACCACTGACTTCTATGTCTTTGGATTGCCTCTGGCACTTGAGATTTTCACTTTCTTACTATTTTTTGTCTGTTGATTTTGTTTATCCAAGATTTCTATTTGTTTGGCATGGAAAAACTGAAAAAGCAAAGTTTCGGTTTTTCCCATACCTTACTGGCTGCTCCTTCTCAGTCTCTTTCAATTAATCATTAAATGTTGACATTGTTCTACCTTGGTCCTGATCTTTTGGTCTGGATTATTCTGTTGTTATGGCTGTATTTTTTTTTTCTCTGTGGACAAATGATAGGATTATTATCAGCATTTTAAAAATTTTATTCTCTTAAAGGCTTGCCTATTCTTAGCACCCACTTGCTTCCTGGAGAGAGGGTGTGCCTGTATCAGGGTAGGCATGAAGCTGAGTTGCTGCGTGTTTGGTGATTATCTGAGCATTGTCTTTTGCTTAATCATATCTCACTAGAGACATTACAACTTCTACTGAACGCATATGTCAGCCATTTCACTCTTTCCTTCACATTTAGAAGTCAGGGGTGGGCAAAAGTAGCCTTATATTTTTCATATAGAAAAAAGGACATGCGGTTTATAATACAATAATAAACTCTGTGTTTTGCATACTCACACTGTAAAACTACTTTTGTTCCACCCTGCCTTCAAAAAATGCTGCAGCGCCATACATTGTAGAGACTGGGTTGTTGACCCACCTGGGTCTGTGGGTAACTGAGAGCCTCGGCAGCCTGCCGCTGCCCGTCACCATGAGACAGCATCATACTGCATACTGCTAACCGGGGAACAGATCAACATTCATAATTCAAAGTATGATTTCTACTGAATATGTATTGCTTTTTCACTGTTGTAAAGTCAAAAGATTTTAAGTCAAACCTCAAAAGTGGAGAACCATCTGTATTTTCCTTTTCTTAGGATTATATGTGAAGTTGAATAGCTTGGTCATGTGGCAGAGTTAATCATGAACTTTTTCAGATATTGTCAAATTGTTTCCAAGATTATGCCATTTTATATTCCCACCAGAAGCATATAAGAGATTCAGTTGCTACACATCTGTACCAACAATTGGTATGCAAAGTCTTTTTAATTTAGTATACCAGATGGGGCAAAACTAGGTTTATAGTTGTGAGGATGTAAAACACAGTTTATTCTTTTACTATTGTTTACTAATCATTGTATTACTTTCCATATGAACAACTATAAACCTGTTTTTGCCCCACCCCTGTATTGTGCTTTTTGTTTTTGTATTTTGTCATGTTTAAAGAATATCTGTCTGTGTCTCCTGCTTGTGGTGAGAAGAGGAAGGAAAACACCCTTGAGATGACATTCAGGATGGTTTTCAGTCATCTGTAGGCTGGCAAAGGTGTTCTGCGCATGTTTAAGTTCGGCTGAACTAAGCTATGATATTTGGTAGATGAAGTGTATTAAATGCATTTTTTACTTATGATATTCTCAATTTACAGTGAGTTTGTAAGAACATACCCCCTTATAAGCTGAGGAACATCTGTATAAACATACAAAGACCTGTGCACATATTCATAGCATTGCTCTTTGTAACAGCCAACCAGGTTAAAAAAAATCTAACTGAATTAAGAGACAAACGGTTTAAAAAATTGTATATGCTCTTACCATGGAATACCACACAACAATAAAATATTGACTTATGCAAAAATATTTGTGAATCTGAAGATAATTAAGCTGAATAAAAAAACATAAAATGAGTACCTAGTAAATGATTTCATTTGTATAAAACCACAAAATGCAACTTGATCTATAGTGACAGAAGATCAGCAGTTGCCCAGGAAGGGACGGTAATGAGGCATCAAGAAACTTTTGAGCATGAAAAATATGTTACTTATCTTTAGTACAGTAATGCATTCGCATATGTATACATATATCAAATTTTATACTTTATATATGTATAGTTTTTGTATATCAATTAATCCCAGTGAAGCGGTTAAATTTTTTTTTAAATTGCTATTCTGGGAAATAGTTATATTAATTGGTGGGTTCTCTTAACTAAGTCTGGGTGTTCATCTTCTTAAGATACACAGATTTGCAATGTGTAGAACACCAGAAAGAAAAGAGGGTAAGAACTGAAAAATGCAAACTTAAGTTGTGGTGGTAATTAAAGTTTAACTCTAGAACTGAAAACAACAGACGGTAAATAGTCTATGCTGACATATGAAAATTGTTTATGCATATCATGGTGGAGATTTAGAAAAACACTATGACTCTCCTAAGAGTATGCATCTCTGCCGAAGGCCCTTATAAAAGCTCCAGAGGAGATGTGGGTACAATAAATCCAGCAAGGGGAATAAATGAAACGGCATCTCATCCTTCTTTTCAGCTACATGGCCCTCACTGTCCACTTTCCTTGAATCATTGGAAGCTGCTGCACACCGAACAGAGATGAGGTCATATTTATCTGGAAAGAGTCCAAGGCAGAAAGTGATAAAGGAATGAAAGGGACATACATATGACACTGAACAAATTCTTTGTTTAAAAAATAAAAAGAGTTGGTGGATATCCACATTCCTGTATTTTCAGGATAGACTTCATCTCTAAACTGTAGAGGCTAAGTGATTTTTTTAGTCTCAGAATTTGAAACAAGTAATTTTTTTTTCAGCACATGGAAAGTTGACATTTAAATAAAGGGCACCTCAAGTAATCATCAAATATATGCTCAGGTGTAATTTGTCTTTTCCAAAGATAGGACAGTAATGAAACTATATAACGAAGACTGTATATTATGTGCAAAGAACAACTGGTACATAATATACAGTCCTCAGGATTATTATTTTATGAAATGTATTCCTGAGGATAGTTAGCATACAATCTTATTTGACTGAGCATTTTCAGTGGAGTATATTCAGAAACTTTGTCTAGAGAAATTTCCTCCTCCATTAATTATATGAAAATCAGTCAAAATATGAAAAATTGCATTCATATTAATTATTTATTTTGTGACATTTTCTGCTTTTCTTTAAGGACAACATTATATAGATGAGGTCAAGAACAAGAGTTCTAAAATATGTCTATATGTATTACTTTTTATTGATTCATTCTAGTATGTAATGAAGCTTTTAAATCTATACATTCAGAATTATATTTACCTCAAGGAAGTTGTCATGTCATATCTTTGATTAGTTTGTATTTTATTCCATTGTGTCCTTTCCTTAGTGACACAGGGGACCACATTTTTATCCTCCTTTACCATTATTTTCCAGTGATTCTCTGATCACTTTTATTTTCAATAATATTTTTCTTTATATCCTAGAAGAAATATCTCTGTATTATTCCCATTATTTAATTTTTATCATTTAGTTTTAAAAATATCATGATTTCAAAATGACTTTTAATTTTTTATTGAGTTTTTAGATGTTTATTTAATTTTTACATTTAAAAATTTCTGTTAAATACTTTTCAGGTTAAAAGTGATAATGGTCAGTACAACAAATACAGCAATGCTGTACACCTATCTACTTATCTGTCTATATTCCACCTCTAGATGTAAGTGATGCTAAATCTCTTACTCATATAAACACATACAGGATATATACAGAAACATATAGGTGTATTTATAAGTAGTGATTTAACATTTTTTCAAATTGCAATAGGTATAATTTACGCACATATATATAAGAACACTCTTGTTCTCTCTTTTTTAACTTTTAACTTTTCAAAGTGCAAAATAAAAAAAATTACAATAATAGAACATTCAATAGTTAGAACCTATATATTACCTAGACTACAAATTGCTAACATTATTATTTTTGTGAACAAGCTGATTTATCTGGCAGATATCATATACCTTCAACTTTAAAACTTAGAAAAAGGAGGGAAGTTAAAAGAGCCTATGAAAGAAATATATTATTGTTGTTTTTGCTTTGTGTTAGGTCAGAATTTACTGAATCAAATACAATTTAACACTGATAAAATATTACCTAATATAAGCTATATTTAAATTTTCACAAATGTCCTCATAGATAATTCATAGGTTTTTATTTTTTATTTTTTCCTTTTATGACTCAGAATTCAATCCAGGACCATGAATTACATTTATTTTTAATGTCTCTTAAGTCTTCCTTTATCTGAAACAATTTCTTTGCTTTTTCTTAACTTAATATTTTTTAAAAACCAGGGCAAATGTTTTGTAAAATTTTCTGCAATTTCTGTTTGATTGTTTTATCAGGATTAGATTATTTTATCTGCATCTTTGGCAGAAATACCACAAAAATGGCATTGTGTCCTTCTCAGGGCATCAGATCACCCTCATTTTGTCTTACTTTTGGTCATGAAGATATTGGTTGGTTAATGTGGTGGCCACCAAACTGGCAACACCATAAGGGCACTTCTTCCCTTTTAATTAAACTTCACCTATGAGACTATGGAACTGTGCTCTAACCCAGTGGTTTTGATTTCCATTGTTGGAATCAATTTTTGCTATGGAGATAGTTTTCTTTGTCTTTTACATATTTTTTACCTTTCCATGAATTTCTCCTGAAGCAAAGCCTTTCCAAGACTGAAACCTCTGGTCTCTTATAAAACCTCTCTCACCTTTCTTTTGTTTCCTCTCAGGTCTTAGATATGGTCTCAATATCTCCCTCCTCCCTCCCTCCCTCCCTCCCTCTGTCTCTCAGAGTGACTTTTGTCTGCATTTCCCTACTGCCTTCTCCTCTTCTCCCCTCAGTTTCTGCTTGTTACTTTGTTCTGGCATGGGTTCCAGAGCTGGCTACGGATTTTAGATATGCATTTCATCACTTGCATGTAAACTAGATCTTGCAGTGTCTTGTTTCCTACTCACATTGTAGGTCCGAGGCATGAGAAGTTTTCTTTTCAGCTCTTTATTAGCTGGAGGAGGTTGTGTGGAATTATTCCAGTTAAGGAAACTGTCATTTTCCTACTACAAGTGGCAAGTTCCTCTTGTCCACGATGTAAAATAACCAAGGGTGATGGAAAACACTTTAAATGAGATGTCTTAGTTGAGGACATGAAATACCACCTGAGGGTATAAATGTATTGGAAAATATTTTCCCAGGGAGACTGAAGAGGAAAGAGAGATAGGGGTGTGGGAGCCACACACAAAAATAAAAATAAATTAGGGACAAATAGAAATAGAAGTTTTGAAATGCTTTTTAAGAGAGAGACTGAGAGATAAATTAACAGAGAAAAGTTGAGAAAACCAGAGAAAGAGAAGCAGATAGATACAAAGTGATAAGAGAGATAAACAAAAGATCAGAGAAAATAAAAAGAGCATATAGAAGAAATAGAATTTTTATTATTCTTATTGAATATCTGACTGCTGTAGGCACTTAATTGGGCAAAATACATTACCAAAAACAGTAGTTGCATCCATAGTTCCCAGATGAAGTTTGTACTCATATTTTTAGAAGCTTTCTTAACACTGCAGATCTTCATTTGATAAATTGTACAAAGATCCAGAATTTGGAATTGTTGGTGAATGTGAGTATACAGAGGAAAAATATTACACTGAATGGTTAACATTAACACACTTCTGAAAATTTGGGCAGGACAGAAAAAAAGAAGAAATTCTTAGTCTGAGTTCAAGTTGTTTCCAATGGCTATATAAAACTAAAAAAATGTTTTTAGTCGATATGTGGAGTGTTATGGTCTTCTCAAGAAGGGCATTAAGGCTTCACAAATCTTAACTCATCTCCTACTCTCACACGCAATGGATTTCTGTATATATGAAACAGTGTTTTATCCAATGCCCAGAATATGACTTCTTTAAATAGTTCAATGACATTAACTTATTAAGGGTGTGAGTTGATGCTTTTACCTCAAAATCTTCTATAATAAATGAACTGTGGCAATCAGATTTCCAAACTCTCTTAAGCACAAAATGTGAAGTTTGACTATTTTAATTTAAGCAATACAGTTAGGCTTTTTTTATTTTACAATAGTGAAATAGTATCAAAATGGCCCATTATAACAATTCACTTAATTTGTCATGTGAAAAATACATTTAATATCTCTTATGAAAAGCAGCTCTATTAAACTGAATGGCCTTTCTCTTATTTTCAAATGTCTTAGGTTCTTACAGTGAATTTCTAAAAATATCCCCATGCTACTGAATTGCTAGTACATTAAGTGAACATCTCATTTACCATTACACAGATAAATATACATGTAAACCATGTTTTATTTAAGACACTTAGCTAGAGTGTGAAATGTAGTTAAATGAGAAATATTTAATAACCTAATTTCAAAAGGCCAGCTTTCTATTTTAATTCCTCAGAATACATAAATTCTTGACATTGCCAGTATTTAGTGAAAACTTTATTGAATACTATGAATAAATTAATGAATGATTTTGTTATACATTAAAACATCAATTGTTTCTCATGCAAGCCCTGAGATTAGAGACTATATAATGTTGAAAACCTCAAAGATTTTAATTACCTGTTAAAATAATCACATTCCAGCCATCTATATTTTAGTCTCTCCTTAGTTCTAACCATTTTCCACATTTCTATAAGTTAAATCATTAATTTGATCATTTTGGCGGTTAAACTGTGAAACAAATAAATAAGCTTAACATCCAGGAACTGGACTGATGGTCACGATAAGGCCATATGTTTCTCCAATTGGACATAAAAAATCTCAGACAGCGTGAACATCAGACAAGGTAACTCTAAGACCATCATAAAGTAATATACAACAAGGTCACTGCACCACAGCAATCACACAATCCCTATCCCAGCTAAAACCAGGGACTGCTGCTTCTTTACCAAGGACAGCTTTGTCCTTGCTGTAGTCTACTTTCCCTTTAAGATTTATTCAAATACCCGATCATAGACTTGCTCCCTCTTTCAGACAGCATCCAGTCTAGAATGAACATCTACTTCCATAGAGCCTCAACGTTGCCTAACTGGCTGCCAATCTTATTTTAGGCTTTTCCCAACTCCTCTGACTGAGATGAGCATGGTTCCTCATGGTTAAGTGTTCCCCCATTCCTCCTAAAACAGAAAACCCAGCTTGTCAACTACAGGTGTATTACTGATGGCCTTTGGCTGCAGGACATCAACACTCCTTCAGTGACTGTTGTCATCTGGCTGACTGACTTCATCCAGTCCATTGAGTATGGCTTGTAAAATCCTGTGTCAGCTGGTCCCCTCCTACTTGATAAGCTTATTTACTGCTATTTTCCTCCACAGGTAAGCTGCCCCCCAATCAACTTTCCCGTCTTCCAAATCCTCTATGCTCATTATTGATAACAACTAAATACCAAGAAGGAATAAGGACTGTGGAAGAGAAAAAGGAGTTAAAGAGGATAAATAGGAATTCAAAGTTTCCATACAGTCTTATTTGAATGAGACAAAGAGATTTAATGAAACATGGATACAGCATTATTTTTTCTTTCATAGAATCTGGGAACAGTCAAGTCAGACCCTCTTACCATGCTCATCTATCCCTTGCATAAAGCTCTCTTTAATCTTATTTGGAAAATAATATTACCCTACCAGTTAGCTACAGCGTATGAGGGTTGTACTCTAGACCAATAAAATGAGGGTCTGTCAGTATGTTTCAGAATTCCCCAGGTAATTTCAATGTGCAACCAAGATTAAGAAACACTACTCTTAAAAGAAGCAAGAGAGTAGTAAAGAGAATGTCCAGCTTAATGGTTGCTTCTGTCAGGGGCAATTAGAAGGCTTTAAGTAGCTTGGCAGTGCTCTGCTTCAGAGGTGGGCACTGATGGGGTGGGTTTCGTTAATCTCACTAGTACAATCATCATGAGTGTGCTTCATATACATTCTTTTTTGAATGGTATCATGATTTAAAAGTAATTTATAAAATTAAAAGGAAACAAATGTGTCCTATATTTTTCAATAATTTACTTTAAGAGCAGCTGTGTTAGCCATCTTTGATAGCATGTACAATCACTTAGATGCCTCTAGCCTGATATTAGCCCTGGATAACTGGGAAAGTTCTCAAAGAAGTTCTTGGTATAACACTAAATTAGTTCTTTTTAAAAATAATTTATTGGATAGAGATCAATAAAAATAAATACCCATATTGAATATTACGGTCTTAAAAATTTCTTTGTGTAACAAGCTGCATCTCCTTGCCTCTGGAAATGAATAGAAACCTAACATTTCAGGAATTCCAAGATTCAGCTGTTGCTGAGAAGCTCTGGTTACATAATGGGGGGGGACCCTTTCTCAGGCTTCTGGGGACACTGCTAAGGAATAATCAAGGTTCTGCTTTTTTTTCCCACCCAGCAGGAATACTGATTTCATGGCTCTTCTTGTGCTACCTGGCCAAGTCCTGTAAAAATGTGTAGCTAAACTGATGCCCCCTGTTGTGATCCGGAGAATGAGGAGTCCTTTTTTGTACCTCACAGAAAATATTTACCATCAAAATGATAGGTTATATCAGGGAATTTTTGAGGGATTTGCTGATTCTGTCCAGACTTTGTAAGTAATTGAGATAAATCTAGTGACACTGAAGTGGTTTTACTTGCTTTGAGAGCAATGCCAGGCAGAGCTGCTCCTAAAACCAAAGTTACCACTTACGTATGTAAGTTGCCAGATTATTGCCAATTGAAGTCGGCATTTTAAAGATTATATATCATTACCATGAGGATAGTATTGCTGTTCTTTCAGGGGGTTTTTTTTTCTCAGTATTTTTTAAGTGGGAAAATAATAATAAAGAGAGAAAGACAGTAGCAAGGACATGAAGGAGAGTTGAATGCTATGGTTGTTATTCCAGGGTTGAACTGATGGATATGAATCAATGTGTGCATGGGAATGGACCTAGATATCAAAGCGGATAAGATTCCAAGAGAGATAAATGCTAATCCACATTTGAGGGCCTGAAGCTGCCTGTGTCTCGGTGAAAACAGACAGACAGCCTCTCAACAGTTACAGAAATAAAACAGTCCGAGGAGAATAGATTTCTAATAATACTTTAGGAATACTTTCTTATGAAAGTTATAATAGCGACGTTGTCTGAATTTCATTCGAGAGAGTATCACTAAATAATACAGGGTCTTCACAGGGCAGTCCATGTGGCTTATCCCCTCTGGTTGTAAATAAAGTTTTATCGGAACACAGACATGGCCATTTGTTCATGTAATGTCTATTCCTACTTTTGTGCTACAACAGGGAACTTGATGATCCTTTACAGAAAACAGTTACTGATCTTTAAAGAAGGAGATCATAGTAAAGATTTGAGTTCAGGCAGCGTTACTTACAACTGTAACTTTGAACAAATTGCTTATTGCTCTTTGTGTTAGTTTCCTCTTCTTGAATATTCTAAGGCATATAGAATAGTGACTAGTATGCAGCAAAATATATATGTCTTTGATGTTATTATGGTTGTTAAAGGTTGAGTAATGTAACATATCATAGTCATTTTCTATGCAAGTTTATTTATCATCCTTATTTTTTTCAAATTTTCTGGAAATGTTTGCTTTTGCAAAAAACAACGGTTCTTCATTCCCAGACAGTCCATTTAAGTCATACGTCCAGCATATCTAACTTTCCAAGAAATTGTATTTCTTAGATCACATTTCGTTAATCTTATCCTGTTACAAATGTATTCTTATGCTTTTTAGATAGTGAGATTCTTCCTTCTGTAAGATTAAGTAATCAGAGAAAATGTATCATTTCACTTTCTTTGGTAGGCCATGAAGGTCTAACTGAACCTTTCTTAATATTTCCCACCAATGTTATATATTTAGTTAATTAAAAAAAAATAAAGAAGAGCATTCATGTACCAGGTATTATGGCGTTTGCTCCTTAGGCCATTTTTTTCCCATTTACCCCTCACTAGGCAGAGAAGACACATCCTGTTGCGCATTTCACTGTTTGGATAGGACCTGTTTAGTCCCCTGAAGTTAATGGCGCAGTACTATCAATACACTCCTGGCAACAGGGCCCGGTCTCCGCCGCCCTCCTTGCCGAAAAAGAAACAACACCGTCAATGACACAGTAAATGGCAAGGTTTTAACACTGCCAGGGGACTGTGTGAGTGTTTAATGAGCCATTTCACTTTGTTAATGTTTTGCTCTTTGCTCTGTGATGTTAGGTCAGTGGGCAAATTGGAACTGTAAAGTCCACAGCTACCACACACATCTCTGGTGATAGAGGGGGGCGGGGGGTTTGTCTGTGTCCTTATCGTGGAAAGCATTTCCCATGTCACTTTTCAGGAGGCAATGCACTGTTCTCTCAGAATGGTGAACATATGCTTACGTTAATGGGTTAGTTGACCCATTACTGAGATTTTGCCACGGAGTTACTTTCATTTTGTAGCTTTTACCTCAGCCCCAAATTCCTACTATAGCTGATACCCCTCAGCTCTGGTGTAAATAGTTTGTGATTTTCATATGACAGCTGTGTAATAGTATCAGCAAAGATTCTATCCATTGATCTCTATCTTCTGGTCTACAGTTACAACAAGTTGAACAGATAACAACAAAAAGAAAGAGATCACAGAATTTGGAACATGATGAAGTTGTAACTAAAAAAATGAAACAAACCACCTGAACTAATATCAGAGTCTAATCACGATGCTTGTTATTTTTCCATGCATCATCTTACACAGATAGAGCAGTCTGCAGTTCCTCCTGGTCTCTCATCTGTTTCATCGCCCTCATAGGTATGATATATTTCAGGCTGAGAAACTATGGTATTAAGAACAATACTTTCCTCTTTTCTTAATTGTTTTAATTAACATCAATCCTTTTACAAATGCTCAAAACATATTTGATAACAAATTCTCTAACATTAAATGCACAGTGGGGAATAACACATTTAATCTGTTCATCCAGGAAAAAATAATCAGTATGAATTTGTTACAGTCTTTTGTATCTCTAGTAAATCTTGTTATTTTCTGTACACATTCTACTTTTTTTTAGTTCTGATGTGTTTTGTTGCTACTCTGAAAAGAAATGAGATTTCAACTATATAAAAAAGCAATTCATTCTTGCTTCTTTTTTTGTTCTAGGAACAACATCCTTCTCTCATTAATTTTAGGCATATTTTGTAGGCTCTCTTATGTTATGTAGAAATGTAAACATATTAACAGACATAATGATAATTTTTCTCTTTATTCCTGATAGCTTGTTTCCTATTTCTGTTTCATTGTTATCCTGATGTGAAAATACAGAGAAATGATCAATAAAAATTAAGATCACATTTATGTACCTCACATTTTTAATTGTGTCAGTTTCACATTTTAACATTGTGCACACTTACTGGATTGAGATATCTTCTTTTATTATGTAAAAGAAAAAGTCTTTTGTTGCAAATTATATTGGATTTCCATCAGTGGTAGTTGCTAAATTTATGTTTAATGAAATCAATTTGTTTTCTAAATGTCTGTAATTATAGGTTTAATTTACAGTTGATCAATAATTATATAGTCATTTTTAAATAAATATTTGGTTTGTTTCTTGTTTCAATTGGTCATTGAAACAAGATCATTATCTTAATGATCAATAATGAATTGATCATTAGCAGCTGTAATCTGTATTTTACAGCTTTAACAAGATTTTCTTTTCAGTTTATTTTATAGTTATTTTTTATTAATGCTCCTTTACCTGCTAAATTCTGATATATTTGCTAAATTTTATTATAATTATGTTTTTGAGGTTTTGTCTTGTATTTTGGCAAACATACTGCAAGTTGGTTTTGGCCAAACTTTGATTTTTTATTTGGTGAAGGAAGCTTCAGGACTGTTATGTTCACATTATGAATCTCACACCTTATGAATAGGAAACAGTCAATGGAATTTTTCCTATTGAATGCTTTTTATATAAAGTAATTATTGACAGTCACATTTGTTTTGTCTTATTTGCTACTATTTGCCAGGTAAACAAACTCTTCTTCTAATTCATATTTAACATGAATTGTGTTACTTGGCAGGCATCTCTTTTCACAGAAGTGATTAAGAAATTCAACTTTTAACTGTCTGGTCTCATGGCCCTCCCTCCCCATGTGACTGCTGTATTTCCCTTTGATGCTAACATCCAGCTGGCTGGAGGGGAAGGGGTAAAATCCTCACTCTGATTTAAACATATATTCCAGTTGTTCCCAAGTGCTTATTCTTAAGGTTTTCTCTTTTTGAAACAACATTCTTAATCAATTAAATACAGAAAATACAAATATTGTCCTTTTTCTTCTAGTGATTCATGGGCCCTAGCCAATCCTGTTATTGATTTCTTTGGCTATTTATTTTTACCCTATTTTTATTCCCATCACCCCACCCACCTTCTCCTTTGTCAATGATCACCTGAATCACCTTGTTCTCTATATCTACGAGTATGTTTCTGCACTGTCTTGTTTATTCACTTATTAATTTACTTTTTTTTTACTTTCCACCTATAAGTGAGATCATATGGTATTTGTCTTTCTCTGCCTGACTTACCTCACATAGGTAAGGTATAATACCCTCTAGGTCCATCTATGTTGTCACAAATGGCCAGATTTCATTCTTTTTGATTGTCAAATAACATTTTTGTCATATATATATACATATATATCTCACATCTTCTTTTTCCATTCATCTATTGATGGATATAAAGGTTGCTGGCTTATTTTGGCTAATACTAGTAATGCTGCAATGAATATAAGCGTGCACATCTCTTTTCAGATTAGTGTTTTTCCCAGTAATGGAATTGGTGGGTCATGTGGCCTGAAAATACTGTACAGGAAATTTTGAGGGTGCCTGAGAATTCACATCTAATCTGGAAAATGGATAAAATGTTAATATCATCTAATTTGAAAGTAGATGAAAGACTCTCTACTGGAGTCTATTACAATTTTCTAAATCCTAAATTGTAATGTGATCTTTTTTATTAGTGGAATGGAGGAAAAAGCAAATACACAAAAACTGAAAACATAGACATAAATCTTCCATGAGGTGCTTGAGAAAAAAAATACGTTCCATGTTTCTTTAATTAAAAGTTTAATACAGCACATAATCATAAAAGAATAAAAGAGAAATTCAGTGTACAAAAAAACATTAAACTGCTTTTCTCTAAATGAAAATTTCATGTATTTAACAGCAAACATTGCAGAAAGCACCTGGAAAAGCTTGGCAATAAAGGGAGTTCAGTATCAGTAAAAGTGGGGTATACAGAACAATGGCTCTGTCAGGAGCACAAACTCTGGGGTGCACAGACTATCTGAAGCCAAAGAGTGTTCTCACAAAGCATCTAAAATATTCATAGGTCCCACACTAGAATAAATTTATTGCTGCTATAAGATATATAAAAGGTTGATAAACTGCTTTCCTGACCTTGCAGAACTTTGTTGGGATATTAAGAGACTTTGATACACAGTGGAATGCGGGCATGCTTTGTGGTTTGTTGGCTGCAGTGCTGGGCATGCGCAGTTAGGTGCTTGGAAAACAAGGGGTATCTGCAGAGAAGGTCATGTGTGCGAATGAGTAGCGCTCTCGCTGGCAAATGTGGCAGGTGAAAATTCCAAGGATCTGAACGTTGAACCTCCCTATTTAAGCCCACACAAAACTAAATTTTTTAACCTATCTATAGTTCTCTGCAGTATGGGTCTTTGGTTTTCTACTGTCTTTCTGCTTTCCTCACGGGTAACGTAGCATTTGAGCCTCTGCACCCCGTTTACATAGTGTTGCCTCATGCAGCACCTTGGGGCTCTAATGAGTGACAGAAATAGCTAGGAGAGACTACATTTGTGAAAAATAAAGCCAAGCAGAGTTTTAATAACATGTGGGCTGAGCCCCATTAGCTCCACAAAATATTCTTGAAACATGAAGACTAAATAACAAACTGGAGAATGGAAAGTGGGAAATGCTGAAATGAAGGAAGCATTGGGAACATAAATTTCTAAAATCCATTTTTATTTTATTTCCCAGAAGTCTTCTTTTCAGACCCAAAGCGTTACTACCCAATTTATAGAAAAAAGGTTGAATTGTATTGTTTATTCTATAGTATTTAACATATACCTTCCATCTGATTCAAAGAGTGAGCTCAAGATTAAAAGTATACTAGCAACAAAAATACAATTAGATTCACAAAACTGATAAGACACAATTTTAACTTTTCTAATCCATTCCAATGTATCGTTTATCATGCATCAATTAGATCAGATTATTCAGTGCTTTCCCATTTAAACCTATCCTATCTTACTGACAGTGGAACATTCTACCCCAAAATAAATGTTTCTTGTTTTTAAGGGAGGTAATTAGGGGCATTCAAACAAACAAAAAGAGTATCTCTTTCAAATGAGCTCAGTGAAATCAAAGCACACTACACATTTCTTACCTGACCAGTAGTGGAATAACAGTGGGTCAAATTCCTTTCCTTCTTTTTTGCTTTCAGTTTAGAAAAGATTACCCTTCCACTGCATGAGCTATGCCAACAAACACATTGTATGTTCTGATCATTTACCAAATAGCCATCACAATAGCTTTGCTTACCTATGGATGCCAGAGAAAGCAACGTCAGTGCCTTGAATTTCCCTCCATTCTCACATCACTAGCAGGAGAATTCTTGGTGTATGACCAGAAAAATAACATCTGTTCTCCCCTTCTGGTGCCTAGAGCAAGGGTGTGTGCATTTATGCTTGCCAAGCCAGTAGTGGGCTAGTTAATTATTTGCATTTTCAAAAAGTCATCTGTAACCCTATGCAGACAAACTAGCCTGAAACATTCCTTCTGAAGTTCTGGAGGTTGATGTGCTTGGCTTTTGTCTAGCAAGTTCACTATTTATAGACACAATACCTCTGTACATTTTTCAAGTTTAGAATATTGGATGTGTAGGAGAGGAAAAATAATTTTTCTCTACCCTTCTAGGTTCTTGGATGAGAGGCTTCTGTAATAATAAAAAAAAGACAGATTAACAGGAGAAAAGCAAACAGAAGTTTAATAAAATGTATCCCTTGTGTACACAGGGAGATACCCAGGAAAACCACTGAGTAACTTCCTGAAGTGGCTCAAACCATCACTTTAAATAACATCCTCAGCTAAAGACAAAAGAGGTAGAGGAGCCAGTTATAGGAGGTTGCAGACAAAACCCAGTGAGCAAGGGTAAGGTTGTTAAACAGGTTTAAGTCCTAGCCATCTCCATTGCCAACAGTTTCTAGAGACCGTCATCCCTCTCTTCCTGGTACAAAGAGACACCTTTACAAATGGAGATTTTCCTCTCGGATGTCAATGTCTGTTACAAAAGGGTCACTTCTACTTGGTTTCCGGAGCTTCTCCCTTGTCTACTCTCTTTTTTTTTTTTTAATATAACCAGCTCAAAATAACCCTTACACAAAAGAGGTATATTTGGGGGTAGCATATTCTGCTCCTCTTCAGATGGTAGAGCTTTTCAATAATTTTGAAGGCTATATTCCTTTACTTTATCTCAGAAATAATGTATAAAGGTGCTATCACCTCAACTATATTACTTAAATTATCCAGCCATTCTACATGTGAAAAGACAAGATTCTAAAAGGCTGTTAAACATATGTTATTACACATATTTGTAAATTTATTGATCAAACTTAGTTTGGTATTAAAGGTTTTGTGGGTAAGCTCATGGGTGCACTGCTGCCTCGATTTCTTGTTTTCTATACAAATTATAATCTCTGCTTTATTACCTGTTATATTTAGCATGCTTGGCTCAAAAGGTAATCAGATTTCTAGAAATCAGACACTTGAGTTTTTATAATATACTAGATAGTTCTCATTTGCCTCTCCAAGTTCTTCTCCCACTCTCCACCCTGCTCTGTACTCCAGGAAGCTGACTTGTATGGAGTACAGCAACTGCTTCCTTGCACTCCAGCTGTAAGTCACCCTATGCCCGTGGGAGGCACCAGACACAGATCGGATGGTGAAGGGAAAAGAAGGCTCACTAAGTCCATCTACTGAAGACCACAGCATGTTTTAGTTAGTCCTCCCATGACAGACACTTTCATTAACCAATACCGCTCTGTCTTAGTGTTCGGGTCGCTGATCATTGACTACTATAGAAAGCACTGGCAAGGGATGGTATTCTGCCTGTGGTAGCCCCCCTTATCCATGGTGTTGCTTACCACAGTTTTAGTTTCTCTAGGTCAATCGCAGTCTGAATATAGTAAATGGAAAATTGTAGAAATAAATAATTCTGAAGTTTTAAATTGAGTTCTATTCTACATAGTGTGATGAAATGCCATGCTCTCCTGTCTGGGATGTGTGTCATTGTTTTGTTCAGTGTATTTGCACTGTGTATGGTGCCTGTCTGTTAGTTACTTAGCAATTTCTTAGTTATCAGATTGACTGTCACACTAATCCCAGTGCTGTGTTCAACTAACCCTTATTTTACTTGATAATAGCCCCAAAGCACAAGAGTAGTGATGCTGGCAAATAAGGTATATTAAAGAGAAATCATAAAGTGTATATATGTACAGGAAAAACATGGTAACATAGGGTTTGCTTCTATCCTTGGTTTCGGGCATCCGCCGGGGTGGTCTTGGAATGTATCCTCCATAAATCAGGGCGGGCGATACTGTGCAATTTTTAGAATTACACTTAAAACACAATTTTTTGTTGGTTTTTATTGTAAAGCCTTTGTTTTTAAAGCAATTTGAAAGGAAAGGAGTAGTTAAAAAATTAATAGTGGTCATAGCTTTAGAATCAATATTTGCACATCTAAAGTAACTACACTGAATAGAAGGTGCTCCCTTGGCCATCAAATATTAGGCTCTGTTGTTATCAACCACAACACTCAATGGTCAAATCTCTTGTTGGTCTCAGAGGCCATCTGGTATTATTCTTGCTAAAGTCACCTTTTAACTGTCCAAAGCATTAGATATTTTTAGCATTTTCATTACTTAATTATGATGTGTTATTTTGACTATTTTTTTCTCTTCTAGAAATACTCTTCTCTCTTGATTTCTGTAACTAAGGTGTGAAGTCACAGGGCCTGCTCTCAAAGTATTTGTAATTTCATTCAGTCAATAAATTATAGACTCACAGAAAATTTCATATATGGCTTCTGTTCAGAAAATATCCAGCCAGGTTCTATGGAAAATAGAGACATTTATTGAAAAAATACAAGATACAAGAAACACTGAAGAAGATACAAGATACAAGAAGCACCGGGCAATGAGGCCTCAGTCGCCTTCAGAGTAGGCACCTTGGGACCTCACACAGTTCTCCTAATCACCATCAGCTACTCCATTGTATTTTCCTGAATCTCACTGACAGCCTGAAATCTCTTCCTTTTCAAAGGTGCTTTTAGTTTTGGGAAAAGCCAGAAGTCACAGGGTGCCGAATCTGGGCTGTAGTGGGGCTGAGTCACCTGGGTGATTTGAGGTTTTGCCAAAAAACTGTGCACAAGATGTGATGCATGAGTGGGCATGTTCTTGTGATGAAGCTGTCAATTACCAGTATGAACATAGCTGCAGCCTTCTGAATCATCTGAATAGTTTTCACAGAGGAATGTCCAAGCTTAACGTAAATTTTGATGCAGATCCATTCTTTTACTTGCTCAGTGATTTTGAATGTGACAGCCACACAGTACACATGCTCACTCAACAGTGTCTACTGCCCCCACCTGACTAGTACAGTGAAGTCATCACTGTTCACACATGTGCTTTCCAGTCCATTCTCCTTGGCTAACAGGTTACATCGATGTTGCATAAACTATTATTCTCATTATTTTAACAATGGTTGGACTTCTTCCAGATAGACCTTGTACTAAGTAAAACACTACAAATATACTGAATCAAATGGTTGTTGTAGTCATTAAGTGATGTGTGTATATTTATAAGAGGAAGACAGCAATGTATATTGGTAGGGTAAGATAGTGAAGAAAGTTTATCCCAAAGATATCTTAATCTTAACTAGTTGGATCTTATTTAGCAGGATCTACATAGTTAAACAGAAATGAAATACATACCCTGAGATGAGCTCAGGGGTTCTGTCAAGGTCAAGGTCTAGGAACAAGAAATTACCAGCTATGCTCAGTATATTATTTTTGGGAGCAATAAGACAGAAGGTAACTTAAAGATTGCAAAAGTAACTTAAAAACAGTTGAAATATTTTTCATAGGGAAGTTATTTTTTGGAAGCTATAATTTAGAAAGGTTAATTTGGGGGACTGAAGAGTAGTACTGAAAAAATCAACTATACTCATGGCTGACCCAAGGCTCCTTTACACACAAAATAAATTCTCCCATTTATTGGAAGTTTTATATTTTAGGCAATGTATTATTTATTAAATAGGTTATATTTACTCTTGAAAACTTTTAAAATGGGCACACACACAAAGGAGCTAATAAAATATAAATTCTTCCATTTTGATACGTACAATTTTCTGGGTTTTTAAATTTTAAACCAATACTTAAAAAAAAAAACTATTGTTGTTCAATTACAGTTGTCCCTATTTCCCTCCACTACTTTCCTCTGCCCTACCCACCCCCTCACCTTCCACTTTTAATTCTCCCCCCCCCAAAAAAAACCCCAAAACATGGAAATAAAGAACAAACACAGTAACCAGAGGGGAGAGGGGAGGAGGATAACAGGGAAAAGAAGGGGAAGGTTCAAGTCAAGGAACGTGTATAAAGGACCCATGGGTGAATCAATACTTTCACACAGAGAGAAATCACAAACTAAACACTGAATGATTCTAGGTACAGAACCTCAAAGAGTGTCTAAGACTAATTATGGCAAATTGTGGAGTGAAAGCACAATTTAAAGGGAAAAACTGGTACTAATACATGTGAGGCAGTGGCCACATATTAAATCATAAAGGTTAAGTATTCATAGATCTTCTTATTTTTAGGAGAAATGGATAACTGAATTTCCATATCTGTATATGTTGGCAAGAAAATCCATTTTAAAAATATGTGGACAAATACCATAAAGGCCCAAAGCAAAACCACTGAATAACCCTCTTTTGTGTCCTATGTTTAGCTCTGAAGCTGAGTATGACCAAAAAAGTTGAGCTGAAGACCTCAACTTCTGGTTTCAGATCCATCAAATTTCGAGTCTCAGTCTCATTTCTGTTTATGTGAAGTTGAATGCATTCTGTCACCTCTGTAAGCCTCAGCTCCCTCCTCTGTAAGTCAAGAATAAAATCTTTGCTTCCCAAAGTTAATGAGGATTGAATAAGATCATGAGAATGGAGTTAACACACCACCAGGGATCTCTTAAGTGGTCAGACAACATCATGGCGTTTTATATAAGTGGTACCATGACTGCTTAATGTTTTCTATCCTTTTGTTTTGTTTTGTAAGGTGTTTTCTGAGAATATGTTTGTTAATGACTACACAGCATTTTATTAAATATCTATAAGGGCAAATATTTATACTTAGCCCAGTTGTTAAGATTTTACCAATTTATCCTTTCTGTAAATTAAAATATTTTGTACTTCCAGCTCTCATAAACATAAAGAATTTAAAAAATATATTACTCAGGAAATAAGCCCACATCTAGGAATTCACTTCTAGGAAAAATAAGGCACGTTACCACACTTAATAAGTATGGGAACTGTAGTTTGAGATGGAATATAATTGACTTAAGTCACACATTCCTATCACTTCTATCATCCTTAAGATAAGTTAACATAAATAGATAAACTACTATTTCTAAGGTCTTGGGAAAATTTCAAAAGAGATAGTGGCAAGTAAGCTTCTCCTTTAATGGAAGAATCTTCCTTACTCCATATTTATGGTGGAGCACATTCAAGTGTTTCTAATGTTTTCCTGTCTTATTTTGAATCCTATTTAACTATAGGATTTCCTTTTGTAATAAGCTGACTCGATGTGGATATAAATTTGTAACCAACTAACTTGGAGCTCATTTACACATTAGGTTTGACCAAAGTCTTTTATATGTGTTTGTACCCATAAAAAACTGATTTCATGGTCACTTTTTGAGGTTACTTGTTGTTAAGGACAGCATCGGGGTGATATGTCATCAGGACAGGCGGCCAGTGTTGGAGGTGCAGAACGCTCTGGCCCTGCCGCAGGGTTACAGGTCACAGACGGAGTCTCCGCGGAAGATATATGAGTGCTCCCGCCATTGTTTAGGGCTCGGTCCAGGAGTTTAACAGAAGAAATCAATGAGGCACAGCTGTGTAAAATAGGGGTCAAATACGTACAGCTGTGGCTCCACATAGATCAGAAAGCACTGTTTGATTTTTCTCTAGACAACATTCATTATCGAAATGGGCTTCAGAAGCTTTTTATTAAAAACAAATTGATGTTAATTAATTCTGATTGCAGTGGCCATTAGTCAGCTATCTCATTGCAGGGAACAGGATCACATCAAGACTGTGCTCTGCAATCTCTGACGACTTGCTATCTCTAAGTCTAATTTTAAATTGGAATTCTGATATTTTAACTTAGAGTGAACATCTCTGCTTTCTCTTGATTATTAGCTGTCTTGCTCCTTGGTTACTTTAACCTTCTTTGGGAGACGTGTATTATCCTGTTGTCTATTAATTTACTTTTGATATTATATGATTTATATTTTCCTATCTACCTTATGTTTCTGGATTCAAAGAAATTACATCCATTTTCATGTAAATACTAGGGATTTTGAAATTTAAATACATCTTTAAATAGGAATAGTTCTTATTTTTCTCCATTTTGCAAAAAAAATATCCTCTGAACATACAAATTCCGAAAAGTTATTTCTCTAGTGTTTTGAATATCCACGTTCCGTTATTCAAATCCTGTATGTTATTCTTGTTTCATGCCTTATCTCTTTCTAACAAACACACACATGCACAAAAAGAGAGAAAGAAAAAAGGCTTGCAGAGATCCTTTATTTTTTTCCTATAATTAGTCTGAATAAGATCCAGTTCAATTGCCTTGTTTCTCATTGTCTTGGCCATTTGTCTCTCTGGCTGACCAACAAATCAAGCGCATACCAATATGAAATATGTTCGTTTTTTTTCTTACCTTTTTTTTAGACTGATGAACAGTGAAAAGTTAGAGGTAGGAGGCAGAATCTCTATAAATAATATGAGAGAAAGAAAGGCTGTGTGTGAATATGTACACAGGGTGTTTGGAGGTGCAGAGAAAGAGTCCCTGATGGTGTGCCACAGAAAGGGGGACATTGTGGGGAAACGAAGACATGGGGCAGATGGTACAATACAGAAGAAATTGGAGGTGACGTGGAATTTAAAGACAATACTGCTTTTAGACTCCAGCAAACACAGCCCCATTCTTCAGGTGATTCCTGATCTTTGGAATGCTGTCTTCAGATCTTTCTACATCCTGCTCTGGTGGCTCTGAAAAGCTAGGCTGGTGGCACCCCAATCACTGCATGTCCAGAGTGGGTGGAGCACCCCAAGCCCAGACTGAGACCTACACGTGCTTCAGTTTCTCTTTCTGTCTTATGGGGCTTCCTCCTGACTGAAACTGGAGTCATTCAGATGACTGGAGGAGCTTCAGGATTTGCAATTAGGGGGTCATCTCAGGATACTCCAGCTGGGTTCCCAGGATCTTCCAGGAAGTCAGCCTGGTATGTGAATTGTTCCCTCTGACTAGTGAAGTATTTCTCTGAAAGGATCACATGAAATTAGACTTTGACATGCTGATTTGAGGTGACTGTAACTCTCATCACAGAACCAGTTCATGGCTCTGATCTACCCCCCACAGCATCTTAGGCTTGAACCTTATATGGGTCTATGTGTTGGCTCTTGCCCACATGTCTTAAGAACAATGCTACCATGGGTCTAGAGTATCCAAGAGAGGTAGAGGTGATCTTGGTCATCCCCCATCCAGCATTGTGTCCCCCACCCCCCTCCCCCAACACTGGCAACCATCAGCTGGCTTTACTCCATGTGTTGGTCATCTTCCAGGGATTGTCATTTCTCTTCTTTCCAATGACTTTCCAGATCACTGTTCCATATGTCAATGGAGACTTTTATCAATATCTACTCTTGTCTCCAGTTTATGTGGTGACTGTCTTCTCCTAGGTCATTTTTAAGCCACACCAGAGAAAAGAAGGACATCTTATGGGAATAGGTCCACTTTTCTCATTCCATCTAGGTAGGCCTCTTACCTATACCCATAGCTAGTAACAAATGAAAAAAGATCACATCTTAAGATTAAAGTAATCATAGCTTCAAGATCAAATTGTTAGAAGATATTCTATAAAACTTCATACACTAAATTCAACTTGGTCAGGTAACAATTATCATTCACAATTTCCTATGTACTCCAGGTGAAACTTGCATTTTTGGTCATCTTCAACACAGCATAGTGTCATCCCTTGAAAGAGTCATTGGAAACCAGTTCCACAGCAGCATGATGGATGGGGCAGTGTTATGAGTAATGATATAACCAGAACTAAATAAATCATATTAGGGAACTGTAGTAGCAAGAAGATCTATATTGTTTCACTGCGAACAGGTTCCAAAGACTATGACATTGTTGAGTAATAGTGGTGCTACTACTACCTTTTCCTCCTGGTTGGAGATATGGAATTAGCCAGCTATAACACATTGGAAAGGAAAGACTATGAAGAGGTGGCTCCTAGTTCTGACTGAGCACAGACAGACTGGGCCTGGACAGTACCAAGAATCTTCATGTGAACTGACTGAACAATAAACAAATACTCTAAATCTTCACTAGTAAGTTACTAAGCCTCTCACATATCCCCTGAACTTTTAAAATACATTTTAATTAAGATATTTATGTCAACGTGTTTAATACACCGCAGGAAATATTCTTCCAGGGTTCTAGATACACTAGTGGCATGTCTACCAGGTTCTTTGTGGTATTCCATTCAGATACCTAGAGGTATGCACAATGCAGTCATACTTGGAAAATGGCAAAAGTACTTGAAATTTACACCAATGATAAAAATCATAATTTTCCCCCAAAATAAGAGGAGAGCACATTCTTTTCCTGATTATGGTGAGAGATTTGTGAGACAAACAGGAGATCACTGAGGAAGAGGAGAACGTGACAGTGCACTTCTTTGGTTATTTCTACCTTATTTTAAGCTTTTAGATAAATATTATGGTTATGAAACTAGCCATTGTTCTTATGAGTTTGAATATATTTGCTTACACATTGAGTTAATATGTTTGAATTGATAGCAATTAATGTATTCATTCAGATATTATTGAAGGACCACATAAAGTACCAGATATACAAAAACACCAAAAAAACCTTGACTTTATTCTCTACTTTTGGCAACTAAAAGTTTAGTGGAAGAAAAAAAATTGTAAACAAATAATCACACAATATATTTTCAGAAAAAATGCAAAAGAGAAACTAATCAGTATGGGGAAGCAAAAACAAGCTTTATGTGTGTAATTTTGAACAATCTTTTGGATTGCCTAAACTAGGAAACCTTTTCTTGTTTTGTTTTTATCTTTAAATAGGCTACATCTTATTAAAGAATTTGCATGTGTGTGTGCTGTTTTCTCTGTAAGACTCCCACAGTGAGATCCCAAGTCCATGTGCCCAATCATTTAATAATTGATTTCTTTAATAACACAGGAAGAATAATTCCTGAATCAGGATATTCTTAGCACATTATTTCACTGTGTACATTATAAATGTAAAGCGGGCACCAGTGCTCTCCCCACAGGGAGAATTTATGACATGGTGCTATTATAAACCCAAAGATTTTATAATGTTTCATTTTATGGCCTGCTCTGCCTAAAATGACCTAAGGTATAATTTTCCTCCCACTGATAGATGCCATCTACCAAGTGCCACTTCTATTGAAGGGCTGGGCTGAACCGCTAAGGAAACAATTCTCACCTTTGTGTCTTATGCTTCTAAGCCCAGGTGGTAATGAAAGGGTGGTACATCAGTAAAAGGTTATTCATTAAGTGCCCTTAAACGTGTTTGTAAGTACAGGGAACCAGAAAGACTCTAAGAACAGTTCTGACCACAACTTTTGGTCATTTGAAGCAATTACTTGACGTGGTCTCTGTGAATGCTCCCAGAACAAGTGAATTGTCTGAAGGGGAAAAAAGTAGATTCCTAAGTAGCTTTTATAGCCTATGTGGTTTCTGCAGCTATTAAGCACATCATCACCCACGAGGCTAAGTGGCTGCTTGTCTCCTCCAAATACATGTCATGTGTATTTGGGAGTCTCTTAATGCCTTGTTCAAGGTAAACCACACTTTCTTACAAAATATCCTTAGGAATACACATTAAACAGAGCTCCAGGAAAACTGCCCATGAATTTGGAAAAACTGACTTACCTGCTTATGAACAAAATAAACCACTGGTAATACAGTCAGTGCATTTCAATACCATTAGTGCATAATGATAGGTCAAGATTCATAAATCCTTAGTTAGTCCAACCAGTCAGTATCTGGTGACTCAGCACTACAGTTCTCATGTGGTTGGCCATATGCAAACCTGACATTCACTGCGAGTTAGTCAACCCACCAATACACTGGAGCCGCCCCAACTCTCCTCATTCTCTCCATAGTTGTTTCATGTTTCTCATCTGTTGTGCTTGTTTTAATGTTTTAGCTATTTGTCTCTGGTTATATCTATCTCACCCATTTTTTGCAGTCTGTTAATGCTCACATTTTAATTATTGCATTAGCTTATATTTTCTCCCAGATTAAGGACTGTGCATAACCTCCACAGTGCCTCTCAGGAAGAGTTATGCACACTCCAGAGACAACATTGACATTGAGAAGTGGTTGTCTTAAGCCTCATATAAAGCAAAAGTAATACCTATAGAAGTAACAACTTGAAAGCTTAGCCTAAACTGACTACTTTACTTAGTCAGATGAGTAGTTAAGGAGGATAAGAAAGGAGGTTTGCTGTAAAAGCATAGTTTTACCCCTTGGAAAAGAGGTGGGTAGAAATGTAATGATCGTTTTATTTATATGTTACTGAAAAATGGAAACCAGCATGGAAAAGCTAGTGCCTTGGATGTGCAGATATGATCCTGCAGATATCTGCTGTGTCTTTTGTCATTTGTGAAGAATTTAAGAGAACTGCCACTTAGGGAAAAAGTAGGGACAAAGTGGAGGGCTCCCTAAATACAGCCTAGTCTGATACATAATCCAAGGGGACTAAAATTTTCCTTTTTAGCTGGATTTTTTTTTAGAGATGAGTAGACATTAACCTAAAAATGAATTCTATATAATAAATCAAGGAATAGCCATTGCATTTCACTCACTATGGATATGAGGGAGCAGCTTTAAAAGGCTATACTCCCATGAACCGAGATAACTGTGGGTGCTTAGCCTTTCTACATCATTTGGTTGATGTAGAAGTTTAACCAGATTATTCAGCTCAAATTGAGGTGTTGAGGGAAGGTCCCTAAAAGTCTGAATTCAGGATCGATTCCAAAGAAGTGACATGTACCCTTATTCAAATTCATAAGAGCTTTAATAGGAGAAAGTTACCCACACAGGCAAAGCAGCTACTTGCTTCCAATGGTGGATGCCTGGGAAAAAAATCCACACCCTCCCATAGACAGGGTCTCCTTTTTATAGGAGGTTAATAGTAAAACCATATGGTGGGTAGTTATATAGAGCACCAGAAAGAACAATGCATTTCTAAGTTACCAGATAACATCAGGCAGTTATCCACCCTCTACACAACATTAACCTCCTTCCTGGGGGCACGCCATTTCTCTTTGTACAGCATTCTGGTTTTCTGGGTAGTTGGCTAAGCCTGAGGCTATAGAAAGTGAATTGCCCAACATTTCCCAGATGCCTTGGCTGCTGGAACCATATTGCATCTCGATAAATTCCCTTACAGAGGGTAACTATTTCGGCAGTTGGGCCTCTCTACTAGTATGTTGGTTGATATGATAAAAAGTCACACGTTATCCTCCATGATTTTCTAATCCTAGCTCCTCACAGCTCCTACTTGCTTTTCAGTCATCTTTTCAATTTGACAACCTAAAAAAGAAGCTAAAAATAAGGAGACTTCTTAGCTCTGATGAATTCATACTCTCCTGATAAGCACAGAAGAATGCATCAACATATTCCATTCTCATTCATTGCCACTTCTCAGCAATCCTAGAACAGTAGCAATAGGAAATCTCTTTCCCAAATAGTGTACAACAGTGACCAAGCTCTCAGACTCTGAAAGAGGCAAAATGGCCTTCAATTTCTTACCCAGATATTTGGTTTTATGTGAATGCTACATATCTCACAAGATAATACAAATATTAACTGAGATACAAGTGTCTGACATGTAGAGGGTGCTCAGCAAATGTTAATTCTTCTAAAATGTATTAATATGGAAAAATGTGTGAAAATTCTTATTAGGCTCTATGCTTTTATACAACAGACATAATGGTATATTTGTTGGTATGTCATAATATGTTACTTTCTTCTCAATATGCCTTTCTTTCATTAATAATAAACCTGATTTTTAACTGGGTATATTCTAAGCTAAATATTCCAGGCCTTCTTTATATATCGTTCGAGACAGCCAATAAATTATATGCAGAAGTGCCATATGACACTATCATGAATTATCCTTAGAGGAAGGGGATGACATAACCTTATTTATTCCCTCCCTTCATCCTCTTGTTGGAGCTTTGAAACAATGGCAGTTGCTCCAGTCACTATTTTGGATTATGAGGATGAGCTGTGGCAAATCAGTGAACTTCAAGAGTCCATGACAACTCTGTGGATATGCCATGCAAGAAACCTTGGATTGCTTAATTATGAATTCATGTTATGTAATGAATAATCAATTTAATCTTGCCTATTATGTGATAAAGAAATTGACAAATATATTTTCTAAGTCACTCTTACTTTGTTCTATTTGTATTAAGTTTACTACTGGAAACAGCCTAAAGATTACCCTATACATTCCCAAATTACCCTACCCTGGGAGTAACTGATACATATTAAAACCTGGTAGATGGTCAAAAATAATTTTTAGAGTGAAAGAAGTTTGTAACTGTTAGTTCTGATATATATTTTTTAAATCAAAATCAATCACTTAAAAGTATAAAGGGAAGTTTTTTTGTAAATGTAGCATTTTTGTTCTTTTGAAATAGTAATACATGTTCATTGTAGACTTTTTTTAAAAATGGGCAAAACATAAAAAGAAAAAGAAGAATCAATAACAAGCCCATCATCTTTTTATATATTTATAGATTTTTCTCTTTTGTTCATCTTTAGAGAAGATGTGTGTCTGACTAGGATTAGAAGTTGAGGCATATTTTGTAAGAGATCACAAAGGTATTTGTTCAATTTTCTTCAAGTCCAGATGAAAGAACAAGAGAAACTGTTAAATTTATTTTAGTTTTACTTTGCTGAATATAATGCTTAATAATATTTAAAGAATAGAAAAAATGATAAACAGAAACAGTCTTAGTGAGAAGTTTTACTTATATTTCTATAGACTAATTCTCTTTGCTTCCTGTGGAAGCCCGAAGTTAGGTAGAATAATTACCCCATTTTGAACTGACATTTTAAAGAGCAAATTTGCCAAAGCTATTGCTTACTTATGACACTTCCCATAACAAGTGGAAGTCAAAAGTATTCATGTGCAAGCCCACCATCAGTTAAGTAGATCGACATTTCCATCACAACAATTGCCCCAAATTTAACCTTTACCTGAACTCTGAGTTTTATCTTTTGGTTCCTTTCCACTTTTCACCAGAAAGGTTTTTATTTCATGCACAGAAAGTTACAATGTCTGTATTATATTTGGTAGAAATTTTCCAAAGCTTTGGATACATAATTTAATATTTTCCTGTGTTATTAGGGGGAATAAGGATCTTTCTCCACAATTATACCGTTTTGACGTCAGTCACATAACACCTGTGAAGCATTGCAGAACAGTCTTCCTCGCTTCCTCACTTCTCTTCCTGTCAAGTCTGCCTCATATTGCAAGTCTGATTCAAATGTAAAATCTTCAAGGAAACTTCTCCCAACTGCACACATTGAGTTATTTTCCTTCATTACATATTTTAATTGTACCTGTTAGGGTTTTTTTGATAAAACTCGTTACAAATTTAATGAAATTTTTGTTTATTAATTCACTTAATGTTTCTCTCCCCAGTAGAATATACTTTACATGAGAGCAGGAGCCCAGAAATCACTGTTTACTGCTGCATCCTGAGTGTAGTAACTCCAGTGCTCACTGGGCTGAGTACCTGGCATTTTAGAAACTCCTCTGTAAATATTCACTCCATGGCTAACTGAATTAATAAATGCCAAAAAACTTGAAAGAGCAAGTTCATTTGAAGATAGACTCAAGCTATCTTCAAAGACTAGAAGTTTATGTTTTCATGAAGTATTACTCCCAAATACTTCATATTTTTATTTTTTACTCCCCAATACTTCATATTTTCATGAAGTATTGGGGAGTAAAAAATATGGATATGAAGAACAAACTGCAATGTATAAACAAGTTGGCTGTGTAGATGTCATATCTTAGACTTTGTAACTATTCCTCCTCAAAAATTAAGTCAATACTTGTTGGTCACATTTCTCACCAGAAATGCACTATCCTGATAGAACATTGAATTCGTAGTACAGGTGAGCTTTTGATATGAGGGGTATTAGTCCTGGCGTGTTGTCAAAGTAGAGTGGTGTCATGGGCTGGTCTCAGCCTGTTGGTAGCCAGGGTTGTGGCTGAACTGGCTCTTTGGGTTCCTATTATGATTGCAAGGTGCCCTCAGCAATTGCTATCAGGAAATTTGGGTGGGTGGGAAAGGTTTATTACCTACAGATCCTGGAAATTACATGGCACACCCAAGGCTGCACAGAGAGGTCACATGGGGAGTGAGGGAGAGAAAGGAAAGGAGGGGAAAGATGGGAAGGGAAGGGGAGAGAAGGGAAGAGAAGGAAAAGGAAGGGAGGAGTGTAGAGGGGAGGGAAGGGAGTACGGTCTGGGGTCCTGCTCTTATTGGAGTGCAGTGTAGAGGCCTAGGGTTTCAAGGGCTCACTCTTTATTGGTGGATTTAAAATATAAAAGTGGGAATTTACATCATGGGAAGAGGGAAAATAAGTGGCAAAAAATGGTCAGTTATCAAAATTAACCATGATCTCTAAAGCAAAGGAGCATGACAGGTGGGTGGTGTGGGCTAGAACAGCCTGGCTCTTCATCTAGTCTGGCAATACATTTATTGGAGATAGTCATCTCTGAGTGATTGCCTCTTAGAAGTGTGAGGCACAGCAATCAAAACTTAAGTCAGACACTTGCATAACAAAAAGAAAGCCAACTGTCAAGGCTTTCACTGGGAGTGGATTTACATAAAATGCACTCGGTAATTACTGAGTAGTGTCAAACTTTAGACACATTAATGTCTCCAGATGATGGGTAAATAGTAATTCTGATTGCCAATATTCTTAATGTAAACATATGCTAAACATGTCATTTTTCCCCACATTTAAACATCGTATAAACTCTCTGAAAGTTGTGGTTCTGCCCATGTATTATAGATTTGAAAAATTCTTAGCAACATTAGCAATTTATCCCAAATGAGACAACCCTTGAGAGCTAGTGCCAGGATTTAAATTATGGTCTAAATGAAAGATATTTCCACTTCATCCAAACTACAGCACTATTACACAATCTTGAGACTAGGTCAAATTCAGAGAAGTCATATTCTGTGATTAAAAGCAAAGGTTGGGAAGGCAAATTGCCCAGGTTCGAATGTTAACTCTACCACCCCCTTTCTCTACAACCTTGGATGAGTAACTCAGTCTCTTAGTTCCTCAGTCCCAGTTAAAGGAGGTAATAAAAGTATCTAATTCATAGGGTTTCTCAGGAATTATTCCTTTTTGCTATAAAACTAACTGACCCACCTTGTGTTAAAAATTCCCAATTAAGGAGTTGAATTTACATAAAGTAAGACAAACTATGATGTACAATGGTCTATAAGAAATATGTTAGAATAAATTAAAGACATAAAGACACCATAGTGTTACCAAATATTTCTGACCTACTGAAGTTTCTTGTCACGTCTAAACTTGCCATCGCTAATTAACATGTCTGAAATTCTGTACACCTTCATGGTTAAGTTACTAACAACCCTCATTCCATGTTTTTTTGTTTTATTTTTGTATTTTTTTTACCTTCACACTACTCAGACAGCAGGGTGCCCAAACACGTAGAATAATTTGTATAAAAACTGTAAACCGGAATGAATGTGAAAACTGAATAAAATGTATAGACACTAATATTGAATTTAATGAAGTTTAATTGACTTGATTTTGATTATACAGGAAATAGAAAATCACCCATAACTCATCTGCTTCAGAAAAAGCAATATTTTTAATGGTTGCACCAAAATATTGGAATCATACAAGTTCAGAGATTATTTCTTTCTCTTTTTTTGCAGTTTCTTATCAAAGACTGTACTTAATATCTCTGACACAATATTTCAGGGCACAAAATTTCAGTTTCCATGGTAACTTTGTTTTATTTTAGCAACACAAATAATAGGAATAAAACATGTATAGATTCAGTTGTCTAAGGCTACACCAGTTTCAACCAATTTTTACCCAAATACATTTTTTACAATTTGTAGAAAAACCAGTTATAGCTTTTTATATGCCAAAGCCATCCCTTGTAAAGATCCCTTACATGTTATGCTATTATGTAAAATTAGACAAAAGATAGCAGACAATGCATAGTATAATGTAAAATATAATATAAGCAATGTATATAATATATTAGACATATATAAATTTTCCTATCAATGACAGCCTCATCAACTCGGCCAACAGCATCAAATCCTTACACTTATGTTCTATTTAATTGCTCATTTATCTCTTAGTCTTTGTCATAAGATTCTGCACATCAATGACAAACAAAACTGATGGTCTCACCAATACTGAAGTTATTTCTAATTTTTAAAATCTTTGGCAGTTTACTCATTTAAAAAAATTTCAAGTGGTTTATTCTTTAAAAATATATTGATTATTTTCAAACACATGTAACCAATGCTTCTAGATGCAGGAAGGTAACTTCAGTCCACCTAGCATCAGAAGGCAGAGAGGTCTCTTGGTTCTGCACCCCCTCCTTCACTCCCATGTGGCTCTGTAGAATTCCTTTCCAGAAGGTGTCTGTATGTCACATGGGCACATGCTGTCACCAGTTCTTCTGCAGTAGAGGCCATGTCCCGCTGGGTGATCTTCAGGCACTACTATGGACACAGCTTGGCTTCCTACTGGCCACCTTCACAGGGAGAGCAAAGTGAACGGAACATGTAAAGAATGTACTATGAGGGAAATGAACTGAGTGACTGACCTCCAGCTCCCTTGTTGTACCTGGGCAACACTTCACAGTATCATTAGCCACTTTTTCCCCAATTCTGCTGCTTATTTCATGCTACTAAAAACGTGGTATCAGGATGAAAGTGTTAGTGATGTTTCCTGGCCAACTTTCAACACACTAGTGTGATTTTGTGGTCTTGAAAGGCAATTTCTAAAGATCATGACTTCCTGCACTACAAGTTAAGAAAAGTTTATTTGAGACCACCTTTTGGTAGTTAGAATTTATGAGAATTAGTACGTATGCCTCAATTATTTCTAGACAAAATAAAGAGGCTAGTTTCAATTATTTATATATTTTCAGTATTGATCTTTCTACTGTCTTTAAATTATCCTATTCAATTTGAGGTTTGAGTTTTAAGGGTTTAATGGGCAATGTAATAGACAGACTGAACAGTGCTCTGTATGATCTGCACCTCCTGGTATTTGAATCTTTTCATCATCCCTTCTCCTGAGTATGGGCAGGAACTATGACTTGCTTCTAACCAAAAGACCTGGTAAAGACAATTGGATGTGTTTCTGAACTCCTCTTAAAAGAATTGTTCCAGCCCTGGCCAGGTGGCTCAGATAGTTGGAACATTGTCCTGCACACGCACAGGTTGTGGGTCGCTTCCAGATCAGGGCACATACCTAGATTGTGGGTTCAATTCCTGCTCAGGGAATGTGTACAAGGCAACCAACTGATGTTTCTCTTTCTCATCGATGTTTCCCTGTCTCTCTCTCTCTCTTGTTCTGGCTCTCTCCCTCCTTCTCTCTCTAAAATTAATAAACATATCCTTGGGTGAGGATTAAAACAAAAGAGAGAGAGTTGTTCCACTAGCCATGTTGGAGAATACTGCATAGTTAGGAACTATGGATGATTCCAGCAACGACAAGCAATCTCCAGGAACTATATGAGACTTCTAGAGCTCGGGTGGCCCCTGTCCAAATTCAAGAAGCTGGGGCCTTCACTGTACAACCACAAGGAAACGGATTTTGTCAACAACCTGAGTCAGACCAGAAGTGGAATGATTCCAGCTCCAGGTAAGACTGCAGTCCAGCCCACATACTCACCGCAGCCTTACAGAGAAGTCCCGCTATGCCGTGCCCATGACTGCTGACCCACAGAATCTATGAAATCACAAATATGTGTTGTTTTGAGCTGCTAAGCTTGTGGTAAGTTTTTACACAGTAATAAAAAATTAATACAGACAAAAAAATTATTTGATTTCTTCCCAGTCTTCTACATGTTAGTATTTGGCACTCACCAGTTGTTCAAACCATCATTTTCCTTACCCTGAACATCTTATCCACGAGAAACAATTTTGCAGATCTATCTGCCACATATACCCCGTGTTGGTCCCGTTCTCACTGTGTCTGTTCCTACTGCCAAGCTTCCAGCCGAAGCCCCTACTATTTGTGACCTGGACTACTGCACTGTCTTTTAACCGGTTTCCCTTCTTTCACTCTTGCCCCTTTAAATCTGTGTTCCACATGCAAGCCAGAATGATGCATTTTAAAAAGTGTCACTTCCTACCATAATCTAATGTCCAGACCATTTTTTATAACATATACCCTATTTTAAATTCTTAGGGTACATATTACTGTCTGAAATTATATTAATTTTCATTTTGTTTACAAGTTTACTGTCTGCCTCTCCTACCAAAATATAAACTTCCTATGGGCAGTTTCTTCTCACTCTTATTCAACGCTGATTATTTACCACAATTCCAGAATTGGGCTGGGATCTCAAAGCTCTACCCATCCAGAAAAAAGTTTGAAAACTATTGGCTTAGACAATGTTTAAAATAAATTTATAATCTCTCATTTATAAAAGAAATGATGCATCATTAACAGTTTTAAATATGCTATAATGAATAGTCATATATGTTTTTGCTCAAATAAATAACATATGACTATATAAAGAAAATAATGTCTTACAGACCAGTAAAAATCAGAAAATTATATTCTGGAAGAGTACTGATTGCATTGTAAAGATATTTGTGAATGACTATTGTATTGATTAAAAATTCTAAAATGAAAAATATAGATTCTATGCCATGAGAGAGAGAAAATTAACTAGGAAAACTGCTTTCAAAAGCCTTAGGTATTTCTGAGTTTCAGGTACATTCTCTCTCTGTGAACACTTCTTTCGTACAGTATTCCATGATGTGGAGGTCCAAGGTGAGTCTGCACCAGCGAGGACCTGTGAAAATTTTAACAGAACGACTTCTCTGCCTTTCTTCTTAGAAAAAAGAAAAAATAATAACGCAACAATAAAGACTAAATGTTTAAAACAAGAAAAGGAGAATTTAAAATATTTTTAGTGGGTAGCTCAGTTTATTGGAGTACCTTTAGGGATTTTTTAAAAAGAGTTCACCAATAAAGTGATTGTAATTAATAAAAGGATATCTTGGTGAAAACCTATGGATATTATTTTCCCTTGATTTCATAGGCAGTAGAAAATAATGAGGGAAATAATGCATCCATGCTCAAAGGACAACAAACAATATCCTTCTATTACAAAGTCGGGATACAGGAGATTTTCAGTTCCAATCCAGAAAGACTTAGAAACTCCAAAGCAATGGACATTTAGGATGCTAGGCAAATTGTTATTCAAACAGCATGTTCTCAATTTTCTTGTCTAATAATACATTGTAAAAGAGGATAAACACATCAGAAATGCACAGACAAAAAAAGTCTGTAAAAAATAAGTTTTTGTTAGGTAAATACAGACTAAGTTAGAAGGATCATGACAAGTTTTTCTTAAAACCCAAGTTTTAATTGCTTCCGCCCCAGGGCAACCATAAACTTGAGATGTAACAATTTATATGGATTTTATGAGCCTGTTTACTCTATTATTCATGAAAAAAAGTTACTTTAGCAACTGCTCTGCCTCATGTTACTGATGCTACCTATGAACTAACTAGCATATTCTTAAAGAAACAAAAAGCTTGTCTTATGAAGGCAGTACGTTAGTAACTCATATTTGCAATAAGTATCCTTTCAAAATTATTTTAAGTGTTAATGTAGATAAATACTTTCTGCAAAAGGACATATGTGAGAAGGCTGCAGTTCATGGGAAGCTCAGCTTCTCTAAATTGATTTGCTTGCCCAGTCAATATTTATACAACATTTAACACAGAATAAAATAGGTGCTGGGTAACAAAAGATTAAAAGCAGCTGTTCTTGCCATGGAGACCCTCACTGTTTCAAAAAGAAACATTTCAAATCAGTCTCCAGCTGAGAAGGAGGGTGATAATTTACATTCCTGGAAATCAACAACTTCCTGTTGAATAATTAAAGTTACAAATCAAATTTACATCCTGAGATAAAGATGAGGTTGACTTTCAATCAAAAATATGGAACAACAGTCTCTCTAAACATAAACATGTGTAACATACGAGGACTGTCCATAAAGTATACAGCCATGTCATATGAAAAATAGAGACATTTATTGAAAAAGATACAGGATATAAGAAACATTGTACATAGGACAATGATGGCCCAGTCCCCTTCAAAGTAGGCACCTTGGGACCTCACACAGTTCTCCCAGTCACCATCCGCTGCCCCATCGTATTTTCCGAAATCTCATTGACATTCTGAAATCTCTTCCCTTTCAAACATGTTTTAGTTTTGGGGGAAAAAAACAGTAGTTATAGGGCACCAAATCTTGGCTGTTGGGGCGCTCAGTCACCTGAGTGATTTGATGTTTCACAAAAAAACTACATGAGACGTGATGCCTGAGCGGGTGTCAAGATGAAGCCGCCAATCACCAGTTGCCCACAGCTGCAGCCTTCTTAATCATCTGAGTAGTTTCCATGGAGGAATGAATGTTCAAGCTTAACACAAAATTTTATTCATGTAGATTCCTTGTTCTACTCAGTCATTTTGAATGAGACTGCCACACAGTGCACATGCTCACTCAACAGCATCTATTACCTCCACTGACTAGTACAGTGAAGTCATTGTTGTTCACGCATGTGCATCCAGTTCACTCTCCTTAGCTCCCAGGTTACAATGGTGTGCAAACCCTTCTCATTATATCAACAATGGCTGGACTCTTTCCAGACAAACCTCATATATGTAATTGTTTAATGATTTACCATGTCATAAACTGGTGGCAATTGTTTGTTAATACCTGATCTCTCCAATTATAGTACGTAACATTCATTGGACATTTCAAGTCTGGAATTTTTTTTTTACTTCTGATATGAAATGTTTAAGCATAAAATTTGGCAGCAAATAATGCAATGTCCATGATTTTGACTTGAGGGAAAAAACTAGTTTTAGACCCTGGTTTTGTTGCCTCCAATTAACTAGGGGAAGACACTTCACTTAGTAATTGTTTCTTTATGTATATAGTGATAATGACAATAGATGAATCCCAGCCTTATAGTGTTGTGGTTATTGTGAAGACTAAAAAAGGTAATACATGTAGTAGAGTGAAGTAGTAATTATAATTTTATTATTATTAATACTGAAAAATCTACCCAACTATAAGCATGTGGACAGCACGGATAGTGGCCAATGCTACTTAGAGTATAATCCCGAGACCAACAGGTGAGCATCACCTGACTCCACTCCAGTCTCACTGGAGCAGAATTCCTGTGTGACACCCAGGATCTGTGTTTAACAATGTAATTTTGCTCACATCAAATTCTCAGAAGCACTGCTCTAGTCTGCTCTCTGCTTTATTTTCAGTATCCAGAATTAACAACAGGCAGCAAATAAGAGCTCAGTTAACATTTGTTTCACCATACAATTGCTAACACTTTTTTAGAAATTATTTTAGGCTATATTTTCTCTCACAATTGAAAAACATCTTATGGTGAGAGAAGCAGAAATTCTCTTTTCTTTTTTTTTGCAGGTAACAAAAAAATAAGGAAGCAAATGATATTTGTGTACATTTTACATTGTTGGAAATTCCCTTTGGGATGACAATAATAGCAGTTGCTGCATCTCAGGACAGTTGTGAACATATTGGGTAATGCGTGTAAAACATTTAGCAAAATTCCTGGCATCCACTGTGAGCACTCAAAAATAACATCTTCTATTATATTTTGGTGGTCTTTTATATTCTAGCTGAGCTAAGAAATGAATTTTATTAAAATACAAATGTATAAAAACTTCACAAAAGAAGTTTATTTTGCAAGAAAGAAATGGAATATTGCCTTTCTTTACTGTTTCTTTTTGGTCTGACTTCCCATTTTCAAGTTCACATACAACATTGATTTGGATTCAAAAATCACCACATTAAATGAGAGATGACTTGATCTGTTTTTAAACTCTCCATGGTACTATATATAATAAAGCATAATAATTGCTAAGCAACTACTATTGCCGCTCTTCTCAGTTCTGATCTTTTCTCACATAATATGTGTAAAAATAGAATCTTTGAAAAGGAAAGTCTTATCAGTGTTTACATGTATAATAATCATAAAAGCAAATAATAAGTTATTCATTCTATAAACATCTGATTTTCTCAGGTACTTATTGTGTTTGTAATGAAATGCATGATCATTAGCAAAACACAAACCATTGAGTTTGTCATCTTTTGGTCATTAATAAGATATAGATGCAATATAATTGATGACTTCCTACTGAAATTAGAAACAGGGGTGATACCTGCCGCTATAAAAACGGTGAGAAGACTCTTGTAGCTTAAAACCATTTTCCCCTGGGAAATATACTCTTAAAGCTTCAAAGAATGTTAAATCTTTTCAAATAAGCCATAAATGGACATCTGCAGTCTATGCTGTACTTCAATAAGATGAGAACGGTTGTCATGTCAAATCTCTACAGACCATCTTTGCCTGTGTTATCCTGGGTAAGATATTCCACTCAAGCAGAATGAAACCTAACCTTTAATATTACATTCTGTAGAACAGGCCCCAGTGACACGTAAGTGGATCTTATCACTGGATCTCAATGGATTTGGTTTTAAAAAGCTTCTTTTCTGCAAGACAGATATCAGATGGGAGTTCTCTTCAAGAGAAAGAGCCCATTTTGTCTTCATAGAATAACTTGAAAAATGAAAAGTTGTTCAAAATAATCACAAAAGGCAGACAAGGATATTAGCATCATAGAATCTTCATTCAGTATGACAGCAAGGCCTAAAAATCAGTATTGATCTCTGAACAAAATATGTATCTGAAAGATTTCTACACTATTCCAGATTATAACTACCAAGCTGTAAAATGCACAAGCCAACAAAAATGAACAAATCTGGTATAAATGCATTTTATAAAAATATATCGATACAGGTATACATCTATCCTCCCTGTTTAAAATTCAGTGAGTTGAGTAATTAAAATAAGGTATTATGATATAATATAAAACTAGTATTGACTCCAAACATAATAAAGTACATTTAAATTAATAATGAGTTTGATTAATTTATAATATGATTTCTATTTACTTATTTGTTTTCTACTTCACTGCCCTTGGAGACCAAAGTAGAAGTTGTTAGGTCCTGAGGAAATATACAATTTCTTCTTTGACCAGAAGGAAATAGATGTAAACTTAATATTAAGTCTAACTTAATGTTAAATCTAACTTAATTCCAAAATTATTGACTCTATATAACAGTAATGTCTCAACAAAAACAATTAAATTTGTGCATAAATTATTTTTGCTTTCATTAACTTTAGTTAAAAGTATGACCTTAAAAATTTGGATTTTAATATTTCAAGATATCCTAAAGTAATGCTTAATTAAAATAGATCTTTCAGTATAAGTATCTCTCTTTTGAGGAATACCCTATCTCCATAGAGAAATAACATGGAGATTTTATAATTAAACAGTTATTTTAATGTTTGTAGACTGAACAACAAGAAAATTTTCTAGTTTACTTTGGTTTTTAATTGCTCTTGATATCAGTGACATGAATAAGGATATTTCTAACTTTTAAAAGTTTCATTAACAAACACATATAGTACTTACTATGTACTAGGTACATAATTCTAAGCCCTTTGATTATATTAGTTTGTTTAATCCTCAAAACTGCTCTGTGAAATAAATGTAACAAATCCCAATTTCTGATTAAAGGAACAGCGGCAGGTGGCCATAGACCCACCTTAGGTCACAAAGTCACAGAGACAGGACTATCCCAGGAGAGTTCCTGCCAGGATGTGCCCTCAACCACCGCGTTAGCTGCTGCTTCAGCGTGGTCTTGGCAACAGTTTGTTTGTTAAAATTGAATTTTCTTGAAGAATACACTTTAATTGAGTGGGATAGAATGTAGGGAAATTCAAATATATTTGTCCAGTTGACAAATTACAAAAGAATAAAAGCATCATGCTGTTTGTCAGAAGCCAAAAGCAGCAGAAACCTTAAAGGAAAAACCAAAGTGTCTGTAACAATTCAACCCAAGTTTCTAGAAGGAGGAAGTAGAAGTTTGATCAACATGGAAACAGAAGAATCATTTTCACTTAAGAATACAGGCTCCAGTTCTCATGGGTTCCAGTTTGAGGTCTGTGACTTAAGGAATGTGAATTTTGAAGTAAAAATCTATGTGGAGTTTGAGTTTGGCTAGAATATAAAACCTTAGGGAAAAAATGGATATACCTTTAAAATGTTCTTTTTAAGGAGTAGTAACAGATCATAGTGGATTTGGGTGGGAGCCCAATGGTGCTGTGAGGCAAAACACTGAGGCTTATAATGTTGGCAAAGACCAGGTCTCAGAGGACGCAGAGTGATGAGATCTGCATCACAGAATGCAGTTCTGCTTCGGAGAGGCACTGGAGGAAGTTGTGAGCTTGACTCACTACGGATGATATGTTTTCCTGCTCTGTTGTGAACTCCCTATGCGCAGGCCCATGTCTGTTTTATTCACTTCACCCCATTTTTTCAAGTGGAGGCCACAAATAAGGATCAATGATTATTTGGACTCATTTAAAGTCACTTAAAATTTTGCAGCTGAAATAGCAAGCAGCCGGTGAGAAAATAAGGCTGTGGTGCATGGTTCTTTTCTTTTCCTTCTATTAAAATGTTGTTGTTGTTGTTCAGTTACAGTTGTTCCCATTTTCCCCCATTACTCTCCTCTGCCCTGCCCACCCCCACCTCCCACATTCAATCCTTCCCCCTCCGTTGGCTTTGTCCATGGGTCCTTTATACATGCTCCTCGTGCCCCTTCCCCTTCTTTCTCCCATTATCCCCCTCCTGCCTCCTCTCTGGTCACTGTCAGTTTGTTCTTTACTTCCATATTTTGTTTGCTTGTTTGTTTTGTTTATTAAGTTCCACTTACAGGTGAGATCATATGATATTTGTCTTTCATCACTTGGCTTATTTCACTTAGTATAATACTCCCCAGTTCCATCCATACTGGCATAAAGGGTAGGAGCTCCTTCTTTGTTTCTGCTGCATAGTGTTCCATTGCATAAATATACCACAGTTTTTTGATCCACTAATTTACTAAATGCACTTACGTTGCTTCCAACACTTTGCTATTATAATGCTTATTTTCAATACCTCTATTACACAGTTCTGTGCGGTCAGTTTATTCCAAAGTTTGGTCACCAATTTGCCTTTCTAGAATAAGAAATTTCCCAGGTCATAGCTTCAAACTAAAGGATCATGGATTTTTATTTTTTTCATCCTTATCCAAGGAGATGATTATTGATTTTGGGGTGGGAGACAGAGAGATAGAGATTGAGAGAGAGAGAGAGAAAGATACATAGATGTGAGCAAAAAACATTGATTGTCTGCCTTCTGTTTGTGCCCCATTTGGGGATGGAACCTACAACATAGTTAGGTACCTGATCAGAAATTGAACCAGTGACATTTTGGTGTATGGAATGACACTCTAACCAACGGAGCACCCAGACGGGTTGGGATCATTACTTTTTATGATATGTTAGGCTGCAGGAAGGGTAAAGGGTAGGTACAAGTGTCAGCAGTCAAAAGACAACACTATCATTGTATGTGGAAATGCTCACTGTTATGTACTTCTGAGGTTTTCTTTTGTGTTATGGGACATATTTTTACACTCAACACTAGTATACTTTTGAAGAAAGAATATATTAATTTTAAAGGTTCAGCTGAGATTAGAAATCGTATCTATTTAGAAGTTGAAATAAAAAGGGCTTATTATTTTTCACTGCCAATTCTAAGAGGCTTGGCATCAGACCCAGGATTTAGCAAAGCAGATAAGAGAATTAAACATATTGGTGAGAATACAGTTGTAATAGTTAGAAAGAAGATAAAATTCAGAGCAGGCTGGTGGGTTTGAAAATTAGAAAGCAGTCAAAAAATCTTATGGTGTGAAGAAATGGCAGCATGTAGTTAGTAGGTGACATTGACAGAAAGAATATTCCCATTAGACTCTAAACTCAGAAAGTAACATTGCTAACATATATCCAGGCAGTGTACCAAAGACCATAAGTGCATTAAATTCTCATGGAATTCCATCAAAATCAGATTGTTATTATTCTCTTGTTATAGTTGGGGTGTTAGAAACTTAGAGAATTTAAATACCTGCCAAAAGAACACAGGATAAGAAAAATGTCAAAGCATCGGTTAAGCACTAGGCCTGTTTGAATCTAGATTTTTAACTTTTAATTACTTTAATACTATCTCCCAAATTATACTGTTTTCAGTCAAAAATAGGTGAGCCTGCAGAAGTTGGTGAGAATGGAGTGCAGAAACGACCTCTGTGGATGGAGGAACCACAGTTAGAACATCCGTGTTGAACATGCGCCATGTCCAGAACTGTGCTAAACGTGAGGACAAAGAGGACAACGGTGAGCTCCCTGCCTAGATCTGGAGACGGTGAGCCGTGCTGACAGAGAAAGGTGTGACAGCAGATGAAAAGAGCGCAGAACAATTGGAAGACAAGAACTTCAGAGAAGGAAGTTTGTTAAATAAACTTCATAAAATAATGGCTTGGAAATTTAAATAATAAACTAGACTCAATGTGAACATTTCATTTTACTTAAGGCCACTGTATTATGAAGACTTTCAATGCTTTGTATTAGTTGTATATTGCTGTATTACTACCACAACCTTGGCAGCTTAAAAAAACATTTATTATCTCATAATTTCAATGGGTCATTTATCTGAGTTCAATTTCATAGAGTTTTCTATTTAGAGACTCCCACAAGGCTTGTAGTCCGGGGGCTGGCCAGGGCTGTGAGCTCATCTGAAATGTCAGCTGGGAAGGATCCATTTTGAAAGCCCCATGGCTGTTGGCAGGGTTCGGTTCCTTGCTGGTTGCCAGACTGAGGATTTTAGTTCGTTGCTGGATTTCAGGTGGAAGCTGCCCTCTGGTTGTAGCCTTATGTGCCTCTTCATAGAGCAGCTCGCAACATGGCAGCTTGCTCCACAAAAGTGAGAAAGGTAAAGAATTTGCTAGCAAGATGCAAGTTAGAATTCTGTATAGTCCATTCATGGACATAACGTCCCACCGTCTTTGCTATAGTTTATTGGTGACAATTAAGTCACAGGTCCAGCCCACACTGAAAGGTAGTGCATATATGAAGTATGAATACCAAGACGTGTTTATTGAAGACTATCTCCCACAATCTTCTAGTAATAATCTTCTATTTAGAATGATCTATCTTTTGCTCACACAGAGATGAAAGAGGGAGTTAGAGAAAGACCTTCTGCGCAAAAAAAAGGAAGGTCACAAAATATGATTTCATGGCTTCAATCAAAGACTGTTGTCTTCCCTCTAATTCCACAAATTTGTAGAGATGAAGGCTATTCTCTCAGGGAAAGATTTCTTGCTAACTTGACTCTTGGTTTGCCTTGTAATTTTTTCCTACTTTATTATTGATAAACTCTTTTATTCTCCCACTTTACTATGAGAAAATTTAATCATAGATAAGAAACTTACCAGTTCCTTGGGAAATCACTTTTGACTCACAGTTCACATTGCTGATTCCATCAATTACAATACTAGCTAAAAGGATAATTCTCAGAAAGAAATTATCCAGCAAGTGTTCTTATGTCAGGGTGTCTCAGATAAAGAACATATTTTGTATTGTATTGGAATAGCCACCAAATAGTGAGAGGTGTGAGTCCAAGTAATACAATGTTTAATATGCTATGGATTAAAAAATATATAGGTTTTAATACTTGATAGCCTCTGAGACCTAACACTGCTACCAGTTATTTTACTAGAGCAGAATTTGCTGTGAAATTAATGAATCTCAAATTTCAGGGCCCTTTACTAGGCCAGGCCTCTCCCAAGGCTAGTATGCTTTACTCAGGGTTGTGGGGTGGTGAGTGAGGGCTAAGACTAATAGTCCCAGCTCTATGCCAGAGATACAAAACACAGCCCCAACCTAGCTGTCACTGTCTATACTCTGGTGGTGACCCTGAAGCCACCATCCACCTGCATATCTATCAGGTCCTTAAAATCACCTGTTTTATGAAATCTTGAGGGACAAAGTTGGTATTAATCACCTTTGATCCCAAGGAGAGAGAGATGAGCAAGAGACACCTCTCCACCAAGGTTCCGTGTGAAGTGGCCTGTGAAGATCCACCCAGTGGAGGCAAGAAGAGGGTTAGTATAGGGATGGGTTAGAATGAAATGACCAAGATAAACAAACTCTTCTGTAAGGGTTGTTGGAAGGCACGTCTCCAAAATCAAAAGTACGGAGGTCTCCAAGAGGTTTCCCCAGGGCAAGAATCATTGCCTAAATAAATAACTGCAGAGCAACTACCAAGGTGGCCCCACCGATGGAAAGTTGTGAAGTTGAGATAAATTTTTCTAAGCTATCAATAACTTTTTTCAATCAGTCCTGCTTGACTAAATTAGCTTTCTATTCTCTCTATAGAAAATATTTAAAACTTGCCACATACAAAGAGACAAAGGTTATGCAGCTTTTTAAAAAAGTGTAGAGGTGTTAGACCATTAATTTACATTAATAACTATGTTACTTTTGAATGCTGTAATATTTGTGATATCACCTGTTTATTTAAATTTCTATTTCTTAAGATTTAGATACTCCAAAAAATAAATACTTATGTTTACATCTTATTTTCTATTTTTACATTTGTAATTCTTTTTCTTTAAAGAGAGTCTCTTAAACAATGTAAGTTTCTGCTCCCACGAAACCTGGATATAGCCTGACAAGTAGAAAGTATTTTATCATGATGTTTGTATGTCTCTATAGAACACATAGGTGTGCTGTGTATGTATATTCATGTGTGGAATTTCTGAGCCATTCATTTCTAGTAAAAATCATTTTAAGATTTTATTTCTTTGTCTCCTCCAGTTGAACTATCCTTCTGTCTGTAGTTTCTGCATGTATATGCTCCCACGAAGCATCTCCTTCTTGGTGGAGATCTAGGATGCCTAAATTAGCTTTATTAATTCAGAGATTTCCAAGATAATACCAAGTAATGAGGCTCATTTTTTAAACCTGCAAATAGGAAAGGAAAAATTGGCTTGTCATCCGACATCAGGAAAAATTAAGAGGTTCTTTTTTTCCTACCAGGGATTTAGAGTAAGTCTCCATAATCCCACTGGCGTGAATTGAAACTGTAATCACCAATAAGAAAAGGGTTAAAAAGCTCTGAAACAATTGTCTTTGCTGCTTTGGCAATCAAACACCTCATTGTTCAGAGAGCAGAATGTGGCTTCAGGTTTTCTGCATAAGGATGGTGGGCAAAGAAGCACTCTGAAACCCTGGGTCAGCTGAGCACAGCACCGTCACAGCCAACAGAATACAAAGTGTGATAGATATTGCCTTCCAAAAAGTGAAAAAAGTAAAATCTCCTCCACATCACTACTCCACATCTTGTCTTGCTTGATCTGGCAGCCACTTCCAGCCAGGTTCACAGAGGTTTAATTGATGTCTAGGGTGTGGAGAGAACATAAGGTCTCCCTTAGTAAAATATGTTGTTTATTGTGCTCGAGAGAAATACCTTCATAATTCATTAGGCACTTCTGGGAATGGAAGCCATTAAGTTAGTCACAAAAGAAGACTCATGCAATCAAATGAGTTTGTTTTCATTATGCTTTTTTTTTCCCTTCACGATTGCGAACTAAAATTTCTAGAATGCCTGAGAACATAAATACTTAACAGACCAATGGGTACATGGAAGATTAGGTTAAAAAATAAGCTAAATAAAATAAAGACTGCCATTTGCAGTTTCATTTTGATTTCACTGTGATCTGAAAAGCATGTGTGATACCTTGAGACAAAAATCCAATTTTTCCAATTCAGAGACTTACATGGATTGAGCCTTAGATAAAAATGAGTCTGAGAGTGAATGCTGAATTCCCGTGTTAATAATCTACTTGTAAGACCCACTTGAGTTTCTTCAGCGCATGGTAGATATTTCAAATACTCACTATTAAAAAAATCCCATGAGAATACTGGGCATGTCTTCTTTGTATTTAACATTTTACTTTTATTTTCATTTATTTTTTCTCTTTTTTTAAATAGAATTTATTGAGATGACATCGACTAATAAAATTATAAGGATTTCAGGAAAAACATTCTATAATATGTTACTTTTCACCTTCATTTAGATTACTGTTGGTAGTTTCCTTACATATGAGCCAAAAGGTAAAAACCTCTGGAAAGTAAAAAATGAAGAAAAAAGAGTTCTATTTTGTGTAAGGGATAAAGAAACAGAAGAATATGGGTATGCATTTATTTCATTTACCTACAAAGGAAAGGATAAATCAGAATCTACTTAAATACTGATTTGTAAGGGATTAGTGGGAACTAGATGAAGGGATAGGAATATGAACAAGGCTTTTCTGAGTATACCTTTTACTATCATTTGGTCTTTTGAATCATATTATTAATCAACAAATAAATTATCAAAATACATGTAAAAGCAAATCTTACATTCAGTACAGAAAAAGTAAATAGTTTATCAAAATAGAAAAAACAATTATCCAATGATAAGACTTAAATTGTGTAATTTTTAAGTTCATTTTCCTGATTGTACAACCTTAATAGGCATTGAAATCTTACTATTATTTATTAAAGGTTCTGGCTGTTTTCAGTAGTGAAGTGGATGTCAAATGTTGTGTGTTTTGTTGGACAGATGTAAATGTATTGATGCTGAAGAATACCAGTTTTTACTTTGGGAGAAGGGCAACACAAATGTGGAATGAGGAAGGTGAAAAAGGACCTTGTGTTTGTTGGTTTGGAATTGAGAGTATTGACATGAAATCATTACATATTGCTATCTATCTAACTGTCTATCTTATCCACCTATCATCTATCTATTTATCTATCTATCATCTATCTATCTATCATCTATTTATCTACAAGGGGAAACCAAACATACCCCAGAATATATTTATAAAAAATGTGTATCTATTCTTACATGTTTAAATTTCAGTCACCTCAAATACTCTCCATTTGATGCAATACACCTGTTGAGATGCTTTTTCTACTGCTCAAAAGTTTTTGAACTCATCAATTTTGATGCCCTTTAGTGTTTCTGCCATTTTTTGTTTCACCTCTTCCATATTGGAAAAACTAAGTTTCCCTTTGTGGACTTTTTTCTTTTTTAATATATTTTATTGATTATGCTATTGCAGTTGTTCCATTTCCCTCCTTCACTCCCCTCCACCCTGCCCACCCCCTCCCACCCACATTCCCCCCTTTAGTTCATGTCCATGTGTCATAAGTTCTTAAGCTTCTACATTTCTCATATTCTTCTTGCCCTCCCCCTGTCTATTTTCTACCTATTGTCTATGCTACTTATTCTCTATACCTTTTCCCCCTTTCTCCTCCTCCCACTCCCCTGTTGCTAACCCTTTATGTGATCTCCATTTTTGTGGTTCTGTTCCTGTTCCAGTTGTTTATTTAGTTTGCTTTTGTTTTAGGTCTGGTTGTTAATAACTGTGAGTTTGCTGTCTTTTTACTGTTCGTATTTTTTACCTTCTTTTTCTTAGATAAATCCCTTTAACATTTCATAAAATAAGGGCTTGGTGGTGATGAACTCCTTTAAATTGACCTTATCTGAGAAGCGTTTTATCTGCCCTTCCATTCTAAATGAAAGCTTTGCTGGATAGAGCAATCTTGGATGTAGGTCCTTGCCTTTCATGACTTGGAATACTTCTTTCCAGCCCCTTCTTGCCTGTAAGGTCTTTTTTGAGAAATCAGCTGACAGTTTGATGGGAACTCCTTTTTAGGTGATTGTCCCCTTATCTCTTGCTGCTTCTAGAATTCTGTCCTTCATTTTTACCTTGGCTAATGTAATTATGATGTGCCTTGGCGTGTTCCTCCTTGGGTCCAACCTCTTTGGGACTCTCTGAGCTTCTTGGACTTCCTGGAAGTCTATTTCCTTTGCCATCTTGGGGAAGTTCTCCTGTATTATTTGTTCAAATAACTTTTCCATTTGTTGCTTTTCCTCTTCCCCTTCTGGTACCCCTATAATTCGGATGTTGGAACATTTAAAGATGTCCTGGAGGTTCCTAAGCCTCTCTTCATTTTTTTTGAATTCTTATTTCTTCATTCTTTTCTGATTGTATGCTTTTCTCTTCCTTCTGGTCCACTCCATTGATTTGAGACCCCATTTTCTTTCCATCACTATTGGTTCCCTGTGCATTTTTCTTCATTTTACTTAGTGTAGCCTTCATTTTTTCATCTAATTTGTGACCAAAATTAACCAATTCTGTGAGCATCCTGATCACCAGTGCTTTGAACTATGAATCTGATAGGTTGGCTATCTCTTGCTCACTTGAAAGTATTGGATCTGAAGCTTTGATTTGTTCTTCCTTTTGAGCTTTTTTCTTTTTTTGGTCTGGTTGTACCTGTTACCTAGTGGGGGGCAGAGCCTTAGGTGTTTACCAGGGTGGGTCAACCCAGTCACTGGTTTGTGATGCTGTATGTGGGGGCAGGGTCCAAGAGGGAACAATGATGCTTGCTCCGCTCTCTGTTGGACTTCAGTCCCCTCTGCTGCTTACCACAAGAAAATTGGGCCCTTCTGGTGCTGGTTCTTGGGTGGGTGGGCTTGTGTACATTCTAGGACCCTGTGGGTCTCTCCAGCGAACTCTCCTGTGAGGCTGGGAATCTCTCCCAGCACCTCAACCCCCACAGGTGTTTTCAATTAGTGCTTTTAGGCTCTATTTCCTGGCACTGGGGCCCTGGGTTGCTGGTTTGTCTCACTGCTTGTTTTCACTTGGTTTATCTGTGCGTGAATGTGTGACTGCGGACAGCCAGCTGCCTTGCTCACCTCACTGGGTCTGCTCCTTGCCTCCCCGCACCTGCGCCTATGGCCTGCCACCAGGGACTGCTAGCCACTGCCTGCACCCTGTGCACCCAGGTCTGCCAGCCACTGCTTTTTCCTGCTGCGACCCATCTCTTTAGGCTGCCAGCTCTGCCCCTCTTTCTGGTCTGGATGAATAGTTGTCGGGACTTCCATGCAGGTCAATTTTCTGTCTGTTCTGGTTGTTCTATTTGTTTCTAAATTTTTGTTGTCCTTAATTTTGGTTGTGTGAGGAGGCACAGTGTGTCCACCTATGCCTCCATCTTGGCCAGAAGTCCCCCTTTGTGGACTTTTTTCACCTGGAGAAACAAACAAACAAAAAAGGTAGCTCTGGGTGAAATCTGGTGGATAAGGAGGAAGAAGCATAAGGGTCATGCCATTTTTGGTCAGAAACTGCTAAACACTCAGTGTGGTGTGGGCAGGTGCATAAATCACCCATCATGAAATGGGCAAATATGTTGAGTCTTCAAAAAAAAATTCACTGCAGCCTCTCACAACAACGCTAACTGCTATACTGATACGGATGGGTTCCAAGAACACTCATCTAGTGGCAGAAGCCTATACTTCAAGGGGTCCACCCTCCAGAAGATAATTCTGTTTTGTTTTTTTGGGTCCCCCTACCTGTATCTATGTAGTTAGGTAGTTCTTAGCTGTCCAATGAGAAACAATGACACCTTAGTAGTAATGAATATACCTATTATGCAATTTTTTTTTTCTTAGTAGCAATCTCCAATGAAATGAAACCTGTGCAACTTAAGAAATGGCTGATTCAGATTATGAGTTCTGGTAAGTTCAGGGTATGCCTGAAACATTTTCTTTCACACTACAATGAAGTGCTCAAGTAATAATGAAGCTATGATAAAATGATACCAAAATCAGTTTATAGGGCTTCCACCGGCCAGGTTTTGGACAGTATACATATAAAAAATGATGAGACTAATGATTTTGAACACATTGGATTTTACTTAAGTATGTGTGTGTGTACATGTGTATGTGTGTGCATGTGTGTGCATCAAAAATTTCAGGAGAGTAACAAGCTCCCAGAACAATTGTGTACAGACTTCTGTCTCTCTTTCCTTCTCTCAGCTCTGCCCCCTCCTCCTCTCGTTAATCTTACAGACTCTACACCTCTGGTTCTTTATCCCAAATACTGTCCTCTAAAATATCAGTAACATTGCCATCTCTCCCAGAATTATTTAAATGAAGACCTAGGGAGGATATAATATTTACATTAAAAGAATGAACTATGTAACATTATGTTCATTTGTCCTAATCTGTACCTTTGAAATAGTACTAATGAGAGAAAAACCAGGTCTGTTAAGCTGATGGGTAAGTCTGTCTTACGTTAACTAAATTTTAAATGTAGCACATGTGCCTCCATTTCCTGAAAAAAATAAATTTTAAATATTTCAGTATCTGCTTAGGTTAGATGTAGATTAAGTTCATGGAATATACATGTAACTGTAGATTTAACTGGACTTTTTATTACCTTTTAATATTTTTCCCAAAGACTACCATTTCTCAGAATTACTTGTCTACCTTTCTAACAAAGTTGGTTTTAAAAAATATATGTTATAGCATGGCTAGCATCTTCACATTCTCAGGAATTTTCTTTCTTCTGTCCATGGAAGTGAGAAGACCTTTGTCTCAGGGCACTCAGAAAGGGATGTGTTTCAGATCACACACGAACAAGAATCAATGCAGGTGAAAGATCATCAGTGGCAATAGCTTAAGACCGTGTTAGTGTTTTGAGGATTTATTTTTACAAGAGTTTACTATAAAAACTACCGAAGGCACAAAAGTAAAATTCTGTGGATTGAGTGGATAGTAGTAAATAAAGATGGTGTTGAACCCATGGCCTATAGTGCTTGTAATGCAAAATACATAGGTATAAGGTCATAGCATACAGTGCTAATATATTTATATCACATGCAGACAATCACTTTTAGTGATTGTCAAGCTAAAATGGCATTCATGCAGTAAATGGCCTTGTCATAGGGTTATTTGAAGCAAGAGCTTGCTATATATATTGTTTAAGCTTGACAACCTTAAATGAAATATTAATGGGTGAATATCCTTAGCTCATTTTGACCATGTTAATGTAAATATAGTAATGCATTTGAGTTGCTTAGCATAGCTCTTCACACAGACAGTACTTAATATATAGTAGCTGTTGTGTGTGTGTGTGTATATATGCAAAATATAGCATTTATGTATGTGTATATATATATCAGTTATTTGTGTACTATTGTGTGATCATTAATGTCTGTCTCTTCCACTGTACTTTTCATCAAAGTGAATTTCTCCCCATAATTGTATCCTAAACACATAGTATGCTGCCTGGAGTACCACAAGGATTCGATTAAGTATTTGTTGCCTAATCAACATCAAAAAGGCTCAGAATCCAAATTCATTAAAAGTCTGTTTAATAAAGATTATCTATTCAAACAAATAAAAGAGTTCCTGATCTTTTAAAGCTTATAAACATATCTTAGATCACATTTTCCACATTATTAGGAATATCTACATGACAACTACCATTTACTGAGTACTAACTGTGCTAAGCATTGTGATAAATCGTTTAGTTGCATTATCTCATTCAATGCTCAATTTAGCCACATAGTGCAGATATTACTAGTCCCATTTTATAGATGAGAACACTGAAGTTCTGAGAAGTCAAGTAAGTTGAAAAGTTATGCCTTTGTTTGTCATGACTTCTGAATCTCAAACTAAATTTATTTCCTATTGAATACATCTCTGTTATTAGTTTTTGCGAGGTACTTTCACAATTATTTTTTTTAAATGAGCAAATTCTAGCTCCCAATGTGATGACTGTGCTGTACTGATAGTTGTAGAAAGCTTCACACAGGATACAATCACATTATGAAAAGAGAGCTTTAGTGTGTGTGAACAGCTTGAAAAAGGGTGTGGAGATACTATTCAAAGGGGCAAACATCCTTTGAAATGGGGCTGTTGTGTTTGACAAGGTGCTTTCATTGGTTAAATAAGAAATAAAATACATTACATATAAATGCCACGTAGGCAAAATGCTTTAGAAATACTGTAATCACTGATTTATGGGGATTTAAGATGCAGCCTTGGAATATAGGTCACTGAGCTATGTGTCAAAATTAATGTGGAAAACTCATTATGTTTAGATGAAATGGAAAAACATGGATACCTGGAAAATTTTTAGGATTAAGCAAAATTGAGTATGGCAACAGAGAGACAACACAAAGATTCAGATATTATTTTTCAGTTTTAAATGTTATTTCTACTCACTTCCATGGAGGCAAGACATCAGCAAATCAAAAATGTCAGCATATGACTCTTTAAAATTCAACAGTGAGGCCTGACTGGTGTGGCTTAGTTGAAAGGTCACCAGTTCAATTCCTGGTCAGGGCATATGCCTGGGTTGCAGGCCCTGTCCCCAGTTTGGGGTATGTGTGAGAGGCAACTGATTGATATTTCTCTCCCTCTCTTTTTCTCTGCTTCCCCTCTCTCTAAAAATAAATAAATAAAATATTTATTAAAAATGAATAATTATATCTGTATTGTAATATAAGAATAACAAAATTTTGTTCTAGGTCTATTGTTAATCCTGCATATATCATTTATAAAATATTGTTTTGGATGATCTAATTCATTAATAAAATTTGTTTTGGACATTGATTTATAAATATGATTACAAAAACAACTGATAGAGCAACTTTGATAATGATATGAAATTTTTAAGAATACAATAGTATTTTGATTTTAAAGCTTTTTTATGTTATTCATTAGTCTTCAGAGTAAACATGTATATTTTGCCCTTATTTTGCATAAATATACCATGTCTATAGAGTTGCTTTTCTTTAGAAAGTAGATAGGAAAAAGTTTAAAACACTGAAGTAAAGTTTCAGGATGGATGTAGAACTGTTCCGAAAGCCTTCTAACATGCATCAATATGTGAGGTGCCATTTTTTGATATTTTGCTTTGCTGAAACATCTTTAACTTTGCTTTGTGTTTGTACTTCTATATCTAACTTACTATCAGAGAGATTTTACTCTGTGCTCTTAGTGTTTCTGTCTGCTCTCACTGCCATCACACATTCACTTGTTGTGAGTAGAAAAAAATTCGCTGCCCCCATAGGCAAATTTTGCATTACCTATGCCTATACGATATTCAAATTATCTCAGATATAAAAAAAGTTGTCAGGAGGTAATCTGGGGAAGTATTTATTGCAAACACTTTTCTTGAAACATTTTCAGATATTTTCTCTATGACATTGGTGGATAGAACTAATACTTTGTTAAAATTTTTATTTAGAGTGATATAATAATATTACCTTATCTTTAATCTTGTACTAACAATAATTGGAAAGATGTGATATAAATAGAAACTCTTATATTGCACTTAATTTATTTCAGTTATTAGAGATCTAATATATACACTAAACTATGGGGAATGTACAAGATATTATGGATGGCTGCTAAATTCACAATAATTAACCTATAAATCAGGTATAAACACATAGTAAAATAACAACAAGCTTTTATGCAGGTAAAGTTTGCAGTGTTAAGGAAAGAGAATGATGTAACTGAACCAGTTAGGAAAGACTTCATGAAGAACACATCAGGTGAAAATTAAAGATAGGTAGAACTGAATTGTGACTGAACATTTTTGGCAGATGAAATCGTTTGTACAAGATAGGAAGGTGGGACATTGCAAAATATATTCAGAGGACAAGACACTAAACAAACAAGCTAAATTAAAGGAGTCAAATTGGACAAAAAAGGAAGGACAGGACTTTAAATTCTAAATTGCAAGAGCTAGAAACCAGCCTTTTCCAAGCCGCCCCATGAAACAGCATTAGTCCTTGGAAAGGTACTTTTGAATGAAGTCTCCTAAGCCAAACTACATTGTTTGTCCTTCTAAACGTCTTATGTTATAAGAATTTATAACACCAAATTCCCAGGACTCTCATAGTCAGTTGACTATTAAATCTTATCAAATTTTCCTGTTCTTACACAGTGCCTTGAACAAGTATAGTTGTAGGCAGTAAGAAGCCATCATCTTTGGTTTTAACACAGTCAAGGGACTTGATAAAATCAGTCAATTCAAAGGAATCATTTAATGTGGGTCTTACATGGGAAGAAGGGAAGACAAGTTGGAGATAGACCAGAGTCAGAGAGACCGGAGGGAAAATCAGCAAGCTTATCAATACATTAGACCTAGTGGATGGCAGTGAGGATAGATAAGAGTAACAGCACAGAGTAAAGTCTCTGAGAGTAAATTAAACAGAGAAGCACAAGCATAGGCAAAGTTAAAGATAATTCCGTGGAGCACGACATCAAAAATCGTCCCTCACATACCGATGTGTGTTAAAAGGCTTCCGGAACAGGAGTTCTGCATCTATGCTGAAACTCCACTTCAGTATTTTGACAACTTTTCTGCTAGGGAATTGCCTCTGAGTGTTCATCTTAATTATTCTAGCTACATTTCACCCCTTTTTGTGGGAGTTTTCCAGTCTTTTACAAGTAGATTTGACCCCTTCAAAATCTCTTATTAATCTAATTTCTCCTGACTTGTAAAAGACAAGTTGATTTAATTCTTATTGCAAATGATTGGAACAAAGACCTCAACTAATATTAGGGGAGTGGCTTGCTTTTATTTTTACACATGGCTTTCAAGTACTTTATACTTGGTAAATTGGGAGCAAAGAAAAAATATATATTTTTAATTTTTTTCATTGGTGTTCAAGTACAGTTTTCTCCATTTTCCTGCCACCACTTTCCTGTACCCCACCCACCCCCATCCCCCACCCTCAGTCCTACCCCTCTTCGGCTTTTTCCATGAGTCCTTTACACATGTCCCCTTACTGCCTTTCCCCTTCGAAGAATATATATTGAGTCCTATTTATTTTAAAATACTTTCTATAGCTTCAAAAATCTTTTATTAGATGTCAGTAAATTTCTATAACCCCAAAATGTGAGACTTTATTTTATTTCTTTCTTATTTATTCATTTATTTATTTATTTTCCTCACCTAAGGATCCTTTTGACCCCTTTTTAGAGAGAAAGGAAGGGAGAGAATAAGGGGGAGAGAGAAACATGGGTGTAAGGGAGAAGCATGGAGTGGTGGCCTCCTGTACAGTCACAGGGGCTGCAAGCCCCCAGACTAGGGTCTGTGTGTGCCTGGGAAGGAACCCCAAACACGGCATGTGTCCCAACCAGAAACTGAACCAACAACCCTTTGGTTACAGGATGAGTAACAACAAACTGAACCACACCAGCCAGGGTGTGAAACCATATTTTATATTAATACCAGAATATGATGTGAAAGATGTGGCTTTAGAAGTCATTTGACTACCCGATTTACATCCTGCCTGCACAACATATTAGCCATGTGGGTTTAGGCAAGACATGTCAAGGATTGGTACCTTTTGCCTAAATCACCATATTATAGAGGCGATCATACTCACCTTCATAACCATGAAATGTGTTAATTTATGCATGCTAAGTGGCTAGCACAGTGTCAGGCATATAGTCAGTCATTAGTGTACTCAAGTCCCTTGTCCCCTCACTTCTCAAATTTTGAAGCATTAAGTGAATTTTTAAACTGCCTCTAAAGTCGTTGCCATTAATTTTTACTGAAATCATTTTGTCACCTTTCATCTTTGTCCATTTTATAATAGTGATTCTTTCTCTGCAGCACTTTTTTTCCTTGCACATAAAGACCAGGGTTTTATAGATGTGTCACTCTCCTCTTTATCACTGTCACTGTTGCCAAGGTAAGGAAACACAATTATTTCCAAAAGAGCTGATTCAGACTCTAAGAAAATTTAGGCCCAGACCTTTCTGAAGTAGAATGTGTGTTTTGGGGTATAAATTTAGTTCCATAGTCCAACAGACAAGATAAACATGTTCATTTTGTAACAGATATTTTCCTGGGAACATCGGTCTAAGAGTATAACCAGGAAACAAGATACCAATAGCTCTTCATAACTTGCTTCTTTCCTAGAACTGATATCCACCACGCAAAAATTCTTTCTTTTAAAACAAAGGACAAAGGAGAGAAATGGCTAGAATTCCTGATACATCAATAGGCTGCCATTGTATTTTATATCATTGTTTTTAGCCTCATGGACTCCTAGTCCTTTGGAGTAGCAACAACCAACTACTCTTAATGTACCTGAGGACTTGGCCAATGACGACTAGGTACTCATTCTGTCTTGCTGGATATACCACCCACAGCACTGGCCTGCATTTCTTTGGTGCAAAGAATGCAGGTAATGAGCCCTAACACAGATTCATTAAAAAAGCTCCCCACCTGTCACCTTTCCTACCACACAGGACACTGGCCTCTGTCTTTTTATCCTTCTACTCACACCATACAAGGAATGCCTCTCAAAGAAGGAAACTTCTTAGCTCTGGCCTTGCACACAGCCCAGAGCCCACCACATCTTGTAGTAGGTTTGGGCTCCTTTGATTCATCTATTCATTCAACAACATTATTGAGCACCTCTGATGCAATGGTTAGGTCACAAGTATAATCACATATAACAGATTGAGGCATAACCAGGGTCCTTGCTTCCACAGAGCCTACATGTTATATGTTGAGCCAAAACCAAATATAGATGAAATCTCATAGATACAGAGCACAGCATGGTAGTTACCAGACAGAAGGGGGTAGGTGGGGTAGTAAAGGGTAAATGAGGTCAAATATAAGGTGACACAGAAGGTTTGACCTTGGATAGTGGGCACGCAATGCAATATATAGGTGATATAGCATAGAATTGTGCATTCAAAGCCTATATAATCTTATTAACCTATGTCACTCCAATAAATTTAATTTAAATTAAAATAAATAAAAATAATTAGTCAAAAAAAGCAGAAACAACAGTGAAACGTTCAAGAGGGTAGACATTTATGTTTTGTTCTCCAATTTTATACCAGGATCCAGAACAGAACTGCACTTGTGATGTCTTAAAAATATGTATGTAAAATAAAGATATGATACAAGGAGAGTAGTAAGTATGTAAAATGAAGTAAAACAGGGTTAGAGGATAGACCACAAAAGGTGCACAGGTGATCGTCTTTGGCTCTTTTCCAATTTTCATGAACGCTCTCCTCCCAGATGTGAGTGGTTCACTCTGTTTCTTTTATGCACCTCACCTGTACATCTCCTGTGCCCCATCCATATCCCATCCCTTTGGCATAACTCTCTTTACTTCCGTTTCTCTGCCCTGAAACCAGTCTTTGACTGAGTGTAGGCCAACTGAAGAGTTGAAAGCACAGATTTGTCTTAAGGGGGTTATGTTTCCCTCTGAAATATTTGCTGAAGTTTTAGTTTAATCCAAACATACTTTCTGAGATAAAAGATCAGATTATTTATTCTTTAGTAGTTTTCAAAGAAAGGCGAATTGTTATTGTGAAAGCCCTCCATGACAATGTTTTTACTGTCTACAATGAAATGAAATGTGAGAACAATAGAGTAACTTTAGTAAAAGCAGAATTTATTGCTTTTAAGAGGCTTTATTTAAAACTACTATATCTCTTTCATTTTTGTATTCAAAATGCTCTTTATGACAATATGATACTCATTGCATAAAGTAATAATGTTCATTTGGTTGTATATTTAGCAAAATTAAAAATTAGTGATTCTGTATCAGTAGCTGATTTGGGCATGGTGTCACTGACAATCCACAGTAAAGTAAAAGAGTGTCCGTACACACACCTGCAAAGCACACACCTGTTCGATACCTTCTTGGGGGTGGAGATGGACTCTATATTTTATATTTTAATTTTAAGTACTCACTGTTGAATAGATGTCCATTAAATGTTTATTTACTGAATAAACAATTCTAGGCTACCATTCACAGTAAGCATAAAGAAGGAATATAAAGTAAAGTAACATGTGTGTTTAAAAAACATTACTGGAATTTATGAAGGTGCTAGCCAGACCAGTTGGGATAGAAAGTAAAAAGAAATTCAGATAATGGATCTTTGTGCATAACAAATAATGGATAAGGAAGAAGAAAGAGAAATCTTTTTAGTTAACCCCTATCTTCCCCATTTATCCCAAGACCAGTTATAAAGAAAACTTGAACTTTGCTGAAACTCAGTTTGTACCTCATACATCCTTGACTATGTGTGAAGCATCCACATACAGTTGACTCTTTCACAACACAGGTTTAGACTAGGTGGGCCCACTTATATATGCTATTCCTGTAAACACATAAAGTACTGTTAGTGTATTTTCTTCTCTTATGATTTTTTTAATAACATTTTATTTTCTCTAGCTTACTTTATTGTAGGAATATAGTATGTAATACATATAACATACAAAATATATATTAACTGACTGTTGATATTCTAGTTAAGGCTTCTGGTCAACATTAGGCTATTACAGTGCAGCCTTGGTTCTCGAACCTAATTTGTTCTGGAAGGCTGTTTGAGAAGTTATTTGCTTGAAAACTACTCATGTTTTCCCATTAGAAATACAGGTAGCATGAAAGGGTTGTTGTGTAGAGAATCAAAGTTTTGTTTAACAACTGAAGCATTTTTGCAATGAACAACTTGGTTGAGAACAGAATTGTTTGAGATGGGAGATGTTGGAAAACTGAGGTTTAACTGTAGTAGTCAAGTTTTAGAGGAGTCAAAATTATACATGGACTTCTTTGTTGTGTGTGGGGGAATTGGCACCTCTGACCCCCAGGTAACTTAGAGCTTTACACAGGCTTAAATTGCCACATGGAAAATCACTCAGGTGGAGTAGATCTACCTTTGGTTTGATCACTCACTAACAATTTTAGAGCTTGTGTTGTGTTTGTTTTTTGCCTCTGCTTAACAAGTCTTTCTCTTATCACCCTAAATTTTTATGGTGATAAAAATTACCATAAAATTGTAAATTTTATTGTAATAACACAACACAACGCAATTGTACAATTGTGTTTTTTGCCTCTGCTTAACAAGTCTTTCTCTTATCGCCCTAAATTTTTATGGTGATTTTTATGGTCCCACATTGTCTAAATTATTGTTTCTATGATTAGGTCCACAATATTGAATTTGGAGAAATTTGGAGATGTGAATGAATGCACTTTGCTAGAATTTTACACACACACAGAGAGAGAGAGACAGTCAGAGAGATAGAGAAACAGAAACAGAGAGAGAGAGACAGAAAGAAACTGGTATATCAGCTACTGTCTGCTTCTCAAGACAGTATATTTTTGAAATTACTGTCTTTGAGGCTACTCCTGTCTGGCAGTCAGCTGCACTGTTTATCAGCCACTTTAACACAATAAAGTTGAAAAATAGGATAAATAACCTGAACAGAAATAAAGCTGAACAGGCACATAGGCACTAGTGTGTGCAAAATGAAAACAGGAAAAATCATCCTCACTTAAAAGCATCCCCAATGGTTCATAATGCAACTGAGATAATGATATGCTATTTCATATAAATATCTAATGGCTCCAACTAGAGAAGCTAACTATAATGAACAGTCTCATTAAAAAATAAAAATCACCGAGGGAGCAGGCAGGAGCAATCCAATCTCGGCATCACCACTTTGTGGGCAGCTCTAGGTCTGAAGATCAGCGAAGGTGCCAGCGCTTCTTAATTTATGTTGAACCTAATAATTTTTGGTGCTCTGCAAATGTTCCCCTAACACAGGACTCATATACATAAATGAAATCAAAGTAGCACAATATTATTTTAAGGTGTTTGTACTGAAATTTAATTTAAACATCAAAGATCATATACCACTAAGGACTAGTTATAAATAAAGCTTCTAGGCACACATAAATTAGATTTAAATAGCAGATAATAGTTGAGATTTCATGCTTTGGCTTGAAGCAGTGTTTGCTTAAAGATAATTGAGGGAAAATATGATATTTACACTTTTTATAATTCATATTGGTATCACTGAGCATACCTAATAATAATAGTAACTGAAGTGTTCATGCAGCATTGATAGACTAGCAAATAAAAATATAGGGTGCCCAGGCACGTCTGAATTTCATATAAGCAATGATTATGCTTTTCATATCAGTTTGGCCCATGCCATTTGGGGAATATTTTACTAAAAGTTATCTATTGTTTATGTGAGATTCACATTTAACTGGGGATTTTATATTTGATCTAGCAAGCCTAAGTTCAGACCAATGCCAGCAAAAGTATATTGTATGTATGGTTGTTTGAATGAATAAATTAAATAGGCTTATTAATATAGTATTTCATCCTTATGTGAAACAATGATTTGAAATGGATAGTAATTGTGAGACAGTGCTACAGTTTAGCAATATTTGGTTTGTTTCTTCTTCAGAAAACACCAATGGACATTACTATGCAGCCCCCTTGAAATTAAGTAAAACCATATGACTGACTTCTAAATGATTCTAAGTGATGGCCTCCTTGTCCAGTCTCCTTTCTCTCTCTCTTTTTCCTTGTCTGCCAGTTGGAGGCACAAGACCTAGTGGAAAATGCTGAGACTTTGATGATTCCAGAGCATCATGAAAGCATGCTTTGATGGGTACTGAGTGAATGCATGAAGTAGGAGGCTGGCCTCTCATCCCCTTTTACCACCAATGCCCATTAGATGGTAATGTGAGTGAGAATAAAACAGCTTCTGAGGTGCTGAGGTTGTTTGTTTCTACAGTTAGTGTGACTTAACCATTAATACAAGTTATAGAGAGAGAGAGACAGACAGACAGAGAGAGACAGAGAGAGAGAGGGCCTTGCAGTAGATTGCTTTTGCAATTGAAATTTCAAATATATGATAACTGGCTTAGCATGCTAGACTTGGGTGGTGAGGGGCAGATGCAACAGGCTGGACAGCTTCATCCCTGTGTTGGTCAGCGTCAGACATTTGAAAAACAGTAGAAGCAAAATCATGTGTCTACTGAGCTCTACCTTCAGTCAAAGAGGTTGGTAAAAAGAAGGTTATTGGTATCTGTTGGATGTGGTTATTAATTATTCTGAGTAAGATGCTGCCCCAAAAGATAAGTTCAGGAAAGAATAGGCCAACTGGCAATATTAAATTTAAAAGGAATAGAAACAATCCAGAAATTTGGATCTTTTAAGGTGGGAAAGTCTACTTGTTTAGACTGGAAACATATTTTAAAGAAATTTAAAAAGCCTTTGAACTACAAAGGACTAGTAAGATTTCTTAGTTAAACAAGGGAAGTCAGTTCTGGAACAGATTTAGATTAAGCATGTGGCTTTGAGATCATCTTGAGGGCACAGCCATTGAGTTGAGGAGAAGAAGCTTGAGCATGAAAAAGCAAAGAAATAAATAAATCTAAAAGAGAATGTTGAATACAATGATTGTTGAGTCACATGGGCATTAAATAGATTAGGCGTTTACTAATACTTTAGTAAATTTTATATTGCCTTTGATTTTTCAAAGGCAATGCAACCTTTGGAACTCCAAGCTTACTTTTATAAGCATCAGGCTGCAAAAGCCATTAACATCAAGTGCCACACTAAAGACACAGTCAGAGTTAAAGTCAAAACTAAGATACTTCTAAGGACAAGATAATGAACAATACAGGGTTGAGCAAAAGTAGGTTTACAGTTGTGAGTATGTGAAACAGAGTTTATCCTTGTATTAAATTGTGTTAATTTTTGTATTATTTTCATGTGAACAACTGTAAATCTGTTTTTGCCTCCACTCTGTTTGCTATTTTGCCTGGAGATGTTGGGTTTTGATGTGTTAACTAGATGTGACTTTGTATTGATAGGAATAAATAGAATAAAAGGGTATTTGGAGTCTAGAAAGACAGGAATCCAGGTTTCTCCTATTTCTCTTTTAAACAACTAGACAGATTTATCACAACCTTTGCACTAAAGTGAGGCCATGTCACTGAGTTCTGACCAATAGAAAGCTGGCAGCAAAGTCTGTGATACTTCTGGAAATGGCATCATATAGCACTGTACCATCATCTTCTCACATCTTCTCTCTACCCCACAGCTAGAAGGAGAGGAGCAGGAGAGCACACAAGCCCCTGGTGGACAGGGTGGAAAGGACTGGGTCTGAATGACAGCGTGGAGTAACATAGCACTCCTCTCCTCACCATGCTATGTCACTTAGATTCCTGTAAATGAAGTTGTATTTTGACAAGCCAATGAGATTTCAGGATTAGCAACTGACCTATGCTGATGAACACAGTGATGCAACAAACACAATCCTACAATACTGCTTGGTGATTTTATATAAGGTTTACAAATCAACTTCAATACATTTGATACATCTTAGGTTTGGTGATCTGCTACACATGAGCCAATATGGTGTCTCATTTCTCAGAGAAAGTACACAAAATGTAACATATACCCTTGATTTTGGATTTTACATTTAATTAATACTTGCCTTATATTCCAGTTGGATCAATTTTATTCAACTTTTTGGGCAATCATTTGAAACTCAAGGTTCTAAAAACTGGGTCATTTTACCATCTTCCCTCTTGGAACATGATGAATTAATCTGGTTGGTTATTTTTAAAATTTTCCCAGAGTATTATAACTTGTCAAATCTAGTATCACATTTACTAATTCTTTTTTTTTAATTCTTTATTTTATTGATTATGCTATTACAATTGTCCCATTCTCCCGCTTCACTCCCCTCCACCCTGCCTACTCCCTCCCACCCACGTTCCCCCCTTTAGTTCATGTCCATGTGTCATAAGTTCTTTAGTGTCTACATTTCCCACACTATTCTTACCCTCCCCCTGTCTATTTTCTACCTATTGTCTATGCTACTTATTCTCTATATCTTTTCCCCCTCTCTCCTCCTTCCACTTCCCTGTTGCTAACCTTCCATTTGATGACTTTTTTTTTTACCGTTCATATTTTTAATCTTCTCTTTCTTAGGTAAGTCCCTTTAACATTTCATATAATAAGGGCTTGGTGATGAGCAGCAAGAGACAAGGAGACAGTAACCTACAAAGCAGTTCCCATCAGATTGTCAGCTGATTTCTCAAAAGAGACCTTACAGCCAAGAAGGGGCTGGAAAGAAGTATTCCAAGACATTTATTATATTCTTGAAGAGAATTTTATGTAATAAGACAAAATCACAACAGAATGAACCAGTTCAATGTGTTATTCTACTGTTTAATTTTATGAATTAAATAGAAAGGATTAGAGGAGAATCTCAATGGATTTTTGCATAGCCAATATCCAACAGGTGCTATTTGTAAACCTACCAAACTGAAAAACAACAGATTATCAAGAATTCAATGTTAAAGTGAACTTTCAATCCACTTAATTTATTCCATCAAAACCTCTAGCAGCATCCTTGTTCATTAGTTACCTATCTCATAATTGCATACCTAAAAAATGTCGATGTCACTACTCTAAATGTGGGTTATTCTATCATTCAGTAACAAGAAGTTCAATCATTTTCCTTAATGCCAGGCTAAATGTCTTTTAACTCAGTGTTTTTCATACTTTAGTTCATATTTAATTCACCCAAGGACCTTAAAAAATATCAGTGCCACCCCCCCCCGATATTCTGAATTAACTGCTATTGAGTGTAAACCAGATATGAGAAATTTGCAAAGTTTCTCAAGTGTCTAATACTCAGCATAGTTAAGGAATCACTGCTCTAACTACACTTCTGGTCTCTAGATTCACCAGATTTAACTTGGAGGAAATATTTTATGACTCTTTTGTTACTATTTTATATAAAGATGCTTGAGAAAGGCATGCATGAGAAGGAACTATGACTCTATCTTAGACATCTCAGGCAAGGTAAGAATTTCTAAATCATTCATAATTATAGTCAATTTGAAGATGACTTATAATTCTTTTAGTTTTATGATACAATTAAAAAAGATAAGCTCCAGTATCATCAGTAAATGTTAAAAATTTTCAGCCTGGTATTGGTCATCTCCTTTGTGCTTTTTATGTGGACAGTTTTCTTTTATAAGGAACTGTCTAAATTATTGATTATAATGCTTTTTATGACAGAGGACAATAATTAATCATAGCAGAATCAATAACCGTGGCTGTTACCAAAAGTGGCTACAGTGTGATTTTAAAATCTTTAGTTGAAGGAAAGTTCCATAAGATAAAACTTCTATATTGTAATGGCCAAGATGGTTCATTTCTCTTATGAGCAATAATGTATAACCTATGACTTTCTGTTTGATTCTTAATTTTCAAAATATTGGAAAATTTTTCTCATGTAACTCTAAACATCATAGTAATACCATAATTTTTAAATATAACAGAATTAAATTTAAACATGGTTATCAATTTGTTCTGGCAAGCTCCTAATATTGGGACAAAACTTCTAATACATACAATGTTGCTAACCTTTTCTTTCTTTTTTGCAGTAGTTTTTTTTTCCTTTTTTAACAACTTCATAGATATTTCTCCATCTGACCTTCCTTCACTAGAGGCAGTTACAGAATATCAATCATATTTTCTCGCTGTGCTTGAGAGAAGATCGTGCTGTTTCATATCAGAAATAATTTCCTGGTGTTGTGTTTAAGTAGTACATTTTATGTCAATGAAAAAAGTTGTGAAACAATGAGAATGGGGTGACATAAAACAAAAGTGATCTGGATTGTGAATTCTACATACTATTATTTTTGTGACTGTCCCCCTGGGAAAGGTGCACTGTGCTTCCTCTACACTGATGTTTATTTTGAACCTTTTCTTCATGATGTTATCCCCAAAATATGAAAGACATTAAGACACTTAATCAAAGAATTATACTCTACATATCATGGGTATCATAGACAGGGTTACTCATATTTTGGCTACAAAGAATACACAAGTGAATGTTGAATTGAGAAATTATAGGAGCATTGAATATATTAGGAGTCAAAACCACCCTTAATAATTTGTAGTAGCGTTATTCCTGCACAGACTTTAAATTGAACATTTTCATGTCTCAGAATTAGGTAAGTTTCTGTGCTTTACCACTATTGATAGGAAAACAATTATGGAAGTTAAGATATATTTACTATTTTATTTTATTTCAGAAAATGCTAATTTTATTTTCATTCATAATATATACGAATCTTGGGGAAAATGAGAAATGGGAAAACATTCTACGGCATTTGGAAAATGTTACGGATACTCAGTGCTGACCATGACCTCTACGTTCTCTTCAGCTTGAGTGAACTGTAGGCAGGCGCCCCCGACCTTCCTCTTCTTAGACCATTCATTTCAGCACACTTGCAGTTAAAAACTGTTTCTCCCCCTCTGTGAGAGATCATTCCTCCCCCAGTCTTTTGCTAGTTTCACAACCTAAAACAGTCTTTTTCAAAGACCTGGGTTCCATCCATTTGAAAGATAATCCTCCAGGAACATAAGGCCCTTATTTCTCCGCAAAAGTTTTCTAGTATTTTCTGCAAGCTCACTCCAGTGCTGAAAGCTCTCTCGCTTTTTGTTTCTAGGGAGTTGACTTTAATCTCTCTTCCCTATACTAAAAGTCTCGGGAAAAAATCTTCCTTAACTTTTTCACTCAATTTAATGAAACTTTTCTTTGACAGTCAATGTTCTTTTTGCTAATATCTTTGGGACTGTGCATTAGTTCTGTTTCACTTTGTTACATAATCTTTATTCATTCCTTTAATTACAAAATTTTAAAGGACTTCATCCACATAATGTAGAAGTTGAGTGTCCCTGAGGACTGACTGAAAGTAGAGATAAGTAAAAGAGAAATGAAAGCTTTAGCTTCACGATTTATCAAACAGATACGTTAATTTAAATAACTAAAATTAACAAATAAAAATGTGCATTCATATACTGAAAATTATGATAGAATTTTCATAAATGTGTATATGCAGGGACCAGCACAAGAAACACTGTTGAGTTGGTTGGTAGTGCATGCGAATGTCTCACAGGAGAAGGACAGCAGTTTGAACATTTCACCTAAAATGGCATATGGTGTGCTTGAGTGTGATATTGTCATGTTACAGGATTACACGCTCATGATTTTATAATAAAATATTTTTATGTAATAAAAACAGGTGTTATTGAGGCCAGACCCTGCATATTGAAAAGTACCCTAAATATCTAAATATTTCAAGGAGAGTTAAAGAACAAGGACACTAAATCACTGAGGCACTTGCTTCACTCTTCTATCCGCTTTTCATTAAATTCAACCATGGTGCCTTTCCACAAGATGATTTTTAATTTGTTTGGACTGGTAAGGGGAAGTATGGTGTACTAATTTATGTAAAATGTTCCAATTGCTGAGATAACTGACTCCTCTTAATATTTTGTCATTAATTATAATAGATTTTTAATTACCATTGGAAGGTTTTGTAATTAGTAACATCTAGCTCCATGATCAGTGACCCTAAGCTCTCTAATTGACATAACACGTAAAAATTACTCAAAGCATGTTGTAATGTTGCTTCAAGTCAAGAAACTGAGCCTGAATTACACCAGTTTGGGATAGGATGGACTCGTGAAACCCATCATGGATGTGCTGTGGCTCAGTGCTCTTTGGCACACCTACAAATGTCCTTGAAAAGGCAAGGGAAAGTGTTTACAGAGTTTGGGGAAAAATAGATTTATCTATAATATGAACCCATCATTAGCTAGGATGAGCTATATAGTTTGTTTATTAAGCTGTCTTCATAGAGATTTTTAAGCCATCAAATAATAATGACAAGAGTTTCAGTGGTAAAATGCAATAAATTTGAAGGAAGATTAAATCAATATTTTAAACTTTAAAAGACATTTTTATCAATATTAATTTCCCCCAGTCCTTGTAGCTTTCAAAATAATTACAAATCATATTCTAAAAAACAGGAATTAGTGAAAATTTAGAAAAATTTTGATGAACACAGTTGCCATATGCAATGAAAGTATATCTCCTATCTATATTTAAGTACAGTGCAATTACAGTTATGTTCAAATGTAACAGTGAAAATTGCAATGATAGGAAATTGTGACCCACCCCATCATTCTTTTGATATTGTTGCTGTAAGTGCTGATTCTGACTAATATGTGGCTTGCAGATAAATGGCATATTTGTGTAAGAATCTTAGGAACTGACTTCAAAGACACGGACTTGACCTTAAGGCATGCCGGCTCCCAGAGATGTGCTGACCTTCATCAGCAGAGCTAGGACGATGTCAGGGCAGCTAACCAGGCTGCTGCACACTGGACCACCACTTGTGTTATCGGAATAGACTGTGTTCATCTGCATGTAGACAACTTTTCAACTCCCTTGCTTGCTCCTTTCTTCTGTTTTCCTCTTCCTTCTTATGAAAACCCCTGCCTCCACTGAAATGTGGAGGTGGGCCTTGAGAAACGAGAGCTCAGTCTTCCAGGTGGCTGGCATTTCAATAAACCACTTTCCCTTACATCACCACCTGCCTCTGTACAAGTTTTACTCAGACAAGTTTGAATTAAAGTCACACAGCAGAAAGTGGGAGAGTCCAAATTCAAACTCCTGCTGAATAATCCTACTCTCAGTTTTACTGGCTCCATGAGTGTTAGCACTACGAAAAGAATAAATGGGCCAGTGATATTTGCTAAGTCACATTTCTAAAAAGACTCAGAATGAAAGTGCCCCCCTCTCACTGAACTCTATCTACCTGAGTATAGGTTTCTGGTAGAGACCCATCTCCCAATTACACCCCTTTTCCTTTTTTGCCTTCTCTGCCAGAATAAAAATTAGGACTCATTTTTCTTATCAAGTTTTTATTTTTATTTGGATAAATATTATTTAAAAATTATAAAAATTTGCATAAAAACATCCGTATAGATAAATGGGAGAGAGTAGAGAGTCCAGAAATAAACCCACACATTAATAGTCAATTAATATTTGACAAAGAAGGTAACAACATACAATGGTCTAAGGACAGTCTACTTAAAAAATGGCATTGGGAAAATTGGACAGATGCATGCAAAAAAGATGAAACTAGAAGATGAAAAGATGTAAGACTCGAAATCATAGAAGTCCTAGAAGAAAATATAAGCAATAAAATCTCAAACATTTCTTGTAGCAATGTTTTTTTTCTGATATATCTCCTCAGGCAAGAGAAACATAAGAAAAAGAAACAAATGAGACTACATAAAACTAAAAAGGTTTTTCACAGCAAAAGAAACCATCAACAAAATGAAAAGACAACTCACTGAATGGAAGAACATATTCACCAATGATACATCTAATAAGGGGTTAATTTCCAAAATATATAAACTGTATACAACTCAACACCAAGAAAACAGTCAATCCAACTTCAAAAATGGTCAAAGGACCTGAATAGACACTTCTCCAAGGAAGACATACAGATGGCCAGTAGACATATGAAAAGATGCTCAATGTCACTAATAAAACCCCAAACAGTAATTCAAAAGAATGTGTGCACCCCTATGTTCATTGCAGCATTATTCACAATAGCCAAGATCAGGAGACAGCCTAAGTGCCCATCAGTAGATGAGTGGATAAAAAAGCTGTGATATATTTATGCAATGGAACATGCCTCAGTGGTAAAAAAGAAGGACATCTCACCTTTTGTGACAGCATGGATTGACCTAAAGAGTGTTATCTTGTGAAATAAGCCAGTTAGAGAAAGATAAACACCATATGATTTCACTTATATGGGGAATGTAATGAACAAAAGAAACAAGCAAACAAAATAGAAACAGACTCACAGATACAAAGAGCAGACCAACAGCTGCCAGAAGGGAAGGGTGTTGGGGGACTGGGTGAAAAAGGTGAAGGGATTAAGCAAAAAAAAAAAAATTAGACATGTAAAAAAATGTAGAATATATTCCTGTTTACTTAGTACACCCTAACCCTAATTTAGCTCTGGCTGAACATCTTTCCTTTTACCTAGAGGTGCTAACAGGTTTCATCAGTTGCTACTTGCTGTGGACTTTTCCACTGGGGTTGCTTACTTGACCTCTGCCACATCTCTGTAAAGACATTCTAGTAAATTCTGTTCCCTTAACCCTTTGTATTACCTATCAGAATGTTTCCATCAGAATCCTGACTGGTACAGACCATTTTAAATTTTATATTATTTTTTCTTTTAGACAATTTGATAATTTATAATTTTATGCAGCATGATGTAACCTCCTCATTAAATGGCATTAAGTACACTTATTAATATTAATATTTTACTATGCATATTTTCATCTTTTTTCTTTCTTAAAAAGCTTATTTTTTAATTTTTTCTTTTTATTTTTTCTTTAAGCCTCCACCTCTGGATTTCTAGTAAAACAACATAGTTGAAAAGAGAATTATCTGTGAAGCTAGGATGTCTGTTTGAATTGTAGCTTCACAATATATTATTAGCTGCATGATTCTTTGTGTCTTAGTTTCTTCATCTTTACCTATAAAATACAGGACTACAGCAACCTCACATATTTTGTATGTGTGTGTGTTTTATTTTTAAGGAATAACTAAGGTAAAGAGGCTGACATATTAAGTGACATGCTTCATAATTTTAACTGTTATTATTTTTATTATTATTTGCAAAAAGGGCCTTGTTTAATAAATGTGAATTATCATTAGCATTATTCTGAGGGTAGAAAGTTCTCTTACTTTGTGTATGTTAGGAAATATCTTTATTTTGCCTTCATCCTTGACTAAAAGTTTGCTTGAATATAGAATTCTGAGTTTGCAGATAATTTCCATCAGCACTGTGACAACATTCTGCTTAGTTTCTTGGCATCAGTTTTTACTAATGACAAACCAGCTGCCATTCCAACTGCTGTGCCTTAGAGTGCTCAGTCATTACATCTGACAGCTTTTAAGATTTTTCTCCTTAATCATGATATTCATTAGTAAGTTTGGGTTAAAATTCACTTTTACTTTTGCTTCTTGGAGATTTAGGTTTGTTTTTAATCTCAGGATGGCAAAAGCCTGAGACATCACTTGATGAAATATCACTTCCCCACCAGCCTTTCCATTCTGTTTTTAACAATATTAGAAACTCCAATTTTGTCTTCTACAATTTGTGTAGCATGGCTTTCCAAAACAACTTTTAGCGATGATGGAAATGTTCTATACATGCATTTTCCATTACAGTATGGTAGCTCAGAGCTTTGAGCATTAAAAAGTCCTAGTACTCAGGCAGGATAGCAAAAAGCTAGGGAAATTCCTTGGCAAGTGGAATAAGGGGAACTGAGACAAAATAATTAAACAGGCAAAACAATTTGAGTGATTTACAGCCAATTAATGAACCACAAGGTTTTATCTTCCCTAACCAAGGACACTTAGGAGTACATGGCTTACACATTCCACACTGTCGGGGACAGACTGGCTTCAGTCCTGGTCCCTATGGATAATGTTCTTAGGAAGTAAAACTAACAGGAAAATGACTCCGACCCCTCCATACCCGCATTGTGAGGAATCAGGATATTGAAGGACACACCTGGAAAGCTAATAAATATTCTTTTTAGACCCTCCCCTAAGATGTCCCCTAGGATACCCACCCAATAAAGAAGGATGAAAAGCTTCAAGACAAAGGATCCACTTCACCCTTTCCAAGGCATGACCGAGGCACAACCACACCTTTCTCCCTTAGGCGTGTATCTCTGCTCTCTGTGTCCTAAACTCTAAGGGTCCCCACGAGACTTGCAACCGGCGAAGCAGGGGGCGGTGGCAGCTCCTCCTGGGCTCACCCTCCAAACCTATCTCCAAGACCGGCTTTTTCTCTGACTTCCAGTGAGCCAACAGCAGTCCCTCCTTGGCTCTCTTCCATCACTGTGACTTTTACCTCTCAGTGAGTTCATGCAGCACGGCTCACTTTTTTCCTGCAACATTTCCAAAAAGCCAAAGCAGCCCTGCCTAGGCTTTCTCCTGCTGCTTCTTCTACCTAAAGCCTTTCCTTATTTCCCTGTCCCCAGCTTTAATAAACTTACTCTCAAAATCGCCTGGACTTATATTGTGAAACCTTTCCTGCACAGAGTCAAGAACCCAAACCCTGCCTGCCAGTCTGAGGCAGACCTGTTCAGGGCTCAGTTCCCCTCTGGTGACGCTAGGACTGAGGAAGTGAAATTTTATTGAATTTTAATATATATATACATTGAAATAATCATATGTGCCTAGTGAATGCTAAACTGGAGGGTATAGCTGTAAAATATTCATTCACCTTTTATTAATTTTTATTTATCTTTATATGTGCTGAATTCTGGATAAATTTATGTAGAATAAAGATATTCTGGATGAATTCCTGTATTTTTCCCAGTAACTAATTCTTTATTTGTCCAGTACAGAGTTAATATCATTACTTGGCATGTTTTTGGTTGTTATATTTTTTCCAAGATTTCTAATTAATTTTCTTAAACATCTTACTTTCCTGATTTTATTTTGGTTTGTCTTTTTTATTTTATTTTTTTGTAATTTTTGTCAGACTGTCCAATGACAAGCAGGTTTTAAAGTTGAATTTTGGGGTTCTTGTGCCAAGATGATATCAAAACTGTCTCAGATCTAGGTACTGCAGTCTTGGATTTCCTGGTCCAGTTTCACATTGAGTGGCTTTCTGTGTCTTCCTGCTTTTCTGGGTCTACCTTGGTGGAGTTGGAAAAAGGTTTTGTTTGTTTCCTTCTTCATTCCATCATTATCATTTCCAAATAAGAAGATCCACCTGACCTTTAAGCATTGGATCAAGAAAATATTGTAAAAGTCTATAAAATTGTTTTATCTTGAAGGGAGCAAAACACCAATAATTATTGTCTTCTTCTGACCCGATCTCATTTCCAGGTTTCAACTCTGCTTCTAATTGTGTAGTTTCATTTTATTTTTGTTTGTTCTGAGCCTATTCTTTTCTTTTTGCTTTCTACTCGCATTTTATCTACCATTGAATCTGAGGGGATGAATCAAATGTATTCTTACACAGTCATCACAATGAAAGTCTGAAGTGCAGGTGTATAACACAAACCCTCTTATCTGTTGCCTTTTAACAGAGGAGACCCTGATTCTAAATCCCCAGTTTTAAATAACACTATATCTCCTTATGTCAAGGGTGTGACTTTAAAACATAGAAAATAGTTTTCTTATTATTGTAAATACACCTAAAGGGTAGTTTTTATGCTTCAGAATTTTAAACATTGTTTTTGAGATGTTACTTTTGGCCTGAACTCACTATTTTCTTTGTCATTGTAATGATTAGTATCAGAGACAATACGGTACTAAAATAGGCCAATCTTAGCAGAATGCGTGGCCTATATTAAACCACTACAGAAATGAAACATGTACTTAATAAGATTTACATCAAGCAAATAGGGATGTTTTAAATTAGTAATACTCCCAACAGATTTTTAGGTAATACAGGTTGGTGTGTTAATATTTGCCTGAAAACTTTTGTATAACTTAACATCTTTTCATTATCTGTGACTTTCTATTTATAACAATCTTCTTTAAACAATTAATACATTTTACTTTGTGAAATAACACATTAAATGTGTGCGTGAATATCTGAAAGGCCTTATGATTGATAAGAAAATGCAGGTGTAAGAGTTGCTTAACCAGTACATTTAATGTGAAATGTGATGAATACTCTGATTTGAAAATCCTGTTTTTAAGGCACATGAGGGAAGTGGTAAAAATAATTAGCTTTCAGGTAGGAGAACTACAATTCAAATGCATACCAACCTTAGTTTTCTACCTCTGAAATTTAAAGGACATTTGTGCTATTTAGTGCATTTTTATTCTCCTCAGGGGAAAATGCATTTTTCTAAGACTGAGAACAAGATTTCCTGCAAAATGCTTCTTTGTACCAACCACGAACCATAGCTATCTATGTGTGTGTGTGTGTGTGTGTGTGTTTTGTGAAAGAATGCATGAAAGAAGAGACCAACATTTGTATATAAAGAATTGCTCCTTGTGCCGAGAAACGTTTGAAAAGAGTTTAGAATCCACAATGCTGTGCTGAATTATTTTCTTATTATAGAAGTTCATCCTTCCATTTCTTAAAAACTGTCAAGTGCCAGTGATACATTAGGAACTATTCTAGGCATTGTGTATGTGTCCTTCTTTTTAATCTTCAGAAGAACACTCAAATATTAATTTGTACATTTTTAACATTTAAAAATTTTTAAATTGCAGTTTATGTTCAATATCATTTTGTATTAGTTTAGTGTACAGCATAGAGGTTAGAAAATCACATACTTTACAGAATGTCCCCCTGATATTTCTAGTACCCAACTGGTACCATATATATTACATAGTTATTACAATATTATTGACTATATTTCCGGTGCTGTACTTTACATCCCCATGACGTTTTGTAGCAACCAATCTGGCATAGCCAAACTTGAATCAGAATCTGTTTGACTCTCAAAAAAATTTTATGCCGTAGCACAGATTATATGTATATGGTTATTGACAAGGATAGTTAATTAGCTAACTTTGTAGCAGGATCCAATTTTCATACTTACTAATAATTAAAGAGGATAAGTTTCTTTAACACGTTTACTTTAGTAAGAAAATTAAGGTCAAAGTGCAGTAAGGTTTGGAATGAGGGTCCCCAAAGCAAAAGCCAGAGTCAAAGAATAGAAGGAGAAAGGCTGGACTGCTCTATCAGCACAAAAATTTTATATCCTGAAATGAAATTACTTAGCTCCAGAAGAAGAAAGATGATATGAGAGATGTTGCATGAAATGTAGGTGACAAACTCCAGAAAAGAATTATTTGACAGAACTTTACTGTTTAAAAGTTATTTTGGGGAGGATTTCTTGGAAATACCCCCATAAGAACTTGAATTTGCTGTATTCATTGGTGGAAAGTAGAGATTCCGTACCAGTGAGCACAGGTCATAAAATAGTTGCTCTTTTTCTCTTATTGAACGCAACTTTCAAATATTTTCTCTACACTTGGTTGCAAAGTATAAGGGTGCATCCAAAAGTGGTTTGCATTAGTCAAGGTTTAGAAAGCTGAAGAAACTTTGATTCAAGGTCACAGCACAGTGAATGGCGAAGCACCAGCATCCCCATTCTTGTTTTCTCTTCTCATCTGTCTCCTTGCCTCTCTGTCCTCATTTTGGTCCTTCCTCCAACCTTTCTTGCCCCTATCCATTCCTCTATCAATGTTCTATCTTTTAATAAATTCTGAAAGTAAGGAAAATAATCAACATTATGGAAGCCTCATCATTTTTTCAAAATATTCTTAAACTCTTCAAACAATTTATTGCACAAATAAATTTTCTCCCCTTGAAAATTCTCTTTAGTGAACAGTCATCAACACAATTTCTCTAATTTGCTCAGTGTGCTACTGTTTAAATCATTTAGAAAGTTGAAGGACTGAAGAGGACTATCAAATCAATATCAGAAAGAGGGAGGACATTTTAAAAAATGAAGCAGATTAACTATATAGTAGCATAAGCCTTAAAATTAAAAGAAATTATAATTATTAATCTAGAAAAAGAAAAAAAACAGAAGATAGAGTAACATGGAAAAATTAAAGGTTACTAATATTAGCATAAATTATTTGGTCAAAAGTAAAAATAAATTTTATTGAGAAATTTATCAAACATAACTTTATCAAATAAATTCTAGTCTGATGAAGATAGAATAATTTACCCAGGTATTTCAACATTTTTGGTGAACTTTAAGACTGATTGACTAGAGGAACTATGACCTTGATTAGAGAATCAAAAATTACTTTAATGAAACAAATTGTTTTCTTGGTTCCATCTATTTAGTTATAGGTATTAATTTAGGCATAAATCAATTAATGTATATAGTTATATAGAAAACAAGCAAATATTCTCAGCATTTATCTTCCTTTTTCATCTTTTTTGTCCAAGAAAGAACTTAATAAAAACAATATAATTCAGAAAATTATAAATGTATTTGAAAAACATAACAAGAATGAAAGTAAGGGTGTTTGAAAATAGTAGTCACTAAAGATTTGAAAGAGTATAATACATTGTGTTGCAAATTTTAAATGAAAAGGAAGCCATTATATTCTTTCTTATCTGGGACATTTTATATAATAATGTGAAGAAGAAAATAAGTAAGCTAAAAATGATATATGTTTTAATTAAAGTATTTTATTGACAATTTATAAACATAAACAACTTCAAGAGGCAATTGGTTATTTATTTGTTTCCTTTAAAACACCTCTCCAGTGCACAAAATATATGAAGTTCATTTTTTGGAAAAATATAAAGGGAGTATACTTCATATCCTTATCTGTGAACCACTCTTGTTTCTATCTATTTACTACCACTATTTCCAGAATTTATAGTTTCACATTTATCAGTGCCTGCACAATGTAACAGCTGCTTTTGTAAAGACCTATATATTTCTGTAGCTATAACTGAACAAGTTCCCATTGTTGCTTTTAGTTGTTGTCTTCCTTGCTTAAAGACTCTAGCTATTTATCTCAGTGTTCACACACAGAAATTGAAATGTATAAAAGTGGAAGTTATTAAATAGAGACAGAACAGGAGAAGAAAGACCTTTCCAGGATGCCAATGCAGCTGCCATTTCTCAAATTTCATACAGTGGTGAAGGCAGAATTTCTATATAAAAGAAGAAGGGCTTAGGAGCTACATTCTGGTGGGTGTAGGAAAGGGTGAGTCTCATCCCCAGTTATCTAGTTATAAAACAAATTCTGGACTGGGGTCTGGGATTCTCCATTTCTGTAAAGCACCAAAGAGCTAAAAATGCTAAGGAACAAATGTCAAAGAGTGTGGGTCTGGTGAGCTAGTGTGAAGCACATGGTGTTTCCTTAGATTCCTGATTTGTTCGGTGTGACTATGACAGAGTTAGTCAAGCACCCAAGTTAAATTACATTCCACTGAGCCCCCAGCCTCTCTGGCTACCTCTTATTTCTGCAGCTGAATTCATAAAGTCAGAACTCAAGCTCAAATTTGACTGAATCCAAAGCTATTGTAGTCTAAATTATTACACTGCTGTAAGGATGAAAATGTTCTTTTGACATACATGAAAATAGGTAATAAGACTCACATATGATTCCTAATTCAAGAAGCAGCATATACAAAGCAAACTACAATTTTAGAAAACAGTGTATTGGAAAGACCTAAAGCAATAAATTACTTGATATTTTATTACTCTACAATAATATTTTTGAATATTAAGCCTATAGTCACTGATTATAATTTCAACTCTTTTAAACAATTGGAACAAAACTCTGAACAAATGAGAATAGACAGGAGCAGGAACTTAGGTATGATAACATGGCTAACCAAAAAAGTTACTTTTTTGAGCTTGGAATGCATTACTGATGCTCTGTGTTTGTAGGACAGTGTGCAAGTTCATAACTCTTCAAATTAAATAAGGAAACTGCCATGGATTTGCACAATTTTTTTGTTTCATGTCTTGTCACTTTCTCCAGAGTAGGAGGGATCACAATACCTGATATCAAACTATATTACAAGGCCACTATAATCAAAACAGTCTGGTACTGGCATAAGAAAAGACACATAGATCAATGGAATGGAATAGAGAGCCCAGAGATAAACCCATGTCTATCTGGTCAATTAATATTTGACAAGGGGGAAGGAGCATAAAATGGAGTAAAAATAGCCTCTTCAACAAATGGTGTTGGGAGATCTGGACAGCTACATGCAAAAACATAAAACTTGACCACCAACTTACACTATACACAAAAATAAACTCAAGATGGATAAAAGACTTAAATATAAGCCATCACATCATAAAAGTCCTAGAGAAGAAGACAGGCAGAAAAATCTCAGATATTCTACCCAGCAACATTTTCACCGATATGTCCCCTAGAGCAAGGGACATAAAGGAAAGAATAAACAAATTGGCCTCATCAAATTAAAAAGCTTCTGCATGATTAAAGAAAATATCAGCAACATGAAAAGGGAAACAACCATAGGGGAAATATATATTTGCCAATGATAACTCGGACAAAGGTTTGATTTCCAAAATATATAAAGAACTCACATGACTCTACTCCAGGAAGACAACCAGCCCAATTAAAAATGGGCAAAGGACCTGAACAGACACTTCTCCAAGGATGACTACAGAGGGCCCAGATGTATATGAAAGGATGCTTAGCATCAGAGAGATGCAAATTAAAACCACAATGAGATACCACTTCACTTCCGTCAGAATGGCCATCATAAACAAATTAACAAACAATAAGTGCTGATGACATAGTGGAGAAAAGGGAACCCCAGTACATTGTTGGTGGGAATGCAGACTGGTACAGCCAGTGTGGAACACAGTATGGAATTTCCTCAGAAAACTAAAAATGGAACTGCCTTTTGACCTGTCAGTTCCACTGCTGGGCTGATATCCTAAGAATCCTGAAACATCAACCCAAAAGGATCTAAGAACCCCAATGTTAAAGCAACACAATTTGTATTAGCCAAGTGCTAAAAGCAACCTAAGTGCCCATCAGTAAATGAGTGGATCAAAACACTATGGTGCATTTACACAGTGGAATATTACTCAGCAGAAAGAAAGAAGGAGCTCTGACTCTTCACGACAGCATGGATGGAACTGGAGAGCATTATGCTAAGTGAAATATGCCAGAAAGTGAGGGGAAAATACCATATGATCTCACCTATAAGTGGATCCTAATCAATAAAACAAACAAGCAAGCAAAATATAACCAGACACATTGAAATAAAAAACAAACTGACAGTAACCAGAGAAGTAGGGGGGAGGGAGATAATCAGAGAAGGAAGGGGAAGTGTATTCAAGGACCATGCATAAAAGACCCACGGACAAAGCTGAAGGAGGGGTAAGATTGAGGGAGAGATGTGGGGGTGGGTGGGCAGGGGAGAGTGGTAGGGGAAAGATGGTACAACTGTACTTGAACAACAATTAAAAAAAGAAAATGAAGAAAAGAACATCTTTACTAATATTGTATGCATTTGTTTTGCATGCATACCTTGATACATTTTAATCTTCCCATTCCAATAAGAAGATATTAATTACATTTTTTCTCTTTTTTTGATATTTAGCATTAGTATTGTTTTGGAGAGGTTAGGAATCTGAGCAACTGCATTGCACTGGTGCCCTGGCTCATGAAGAAGCAGGTGTAGTGCAGTGTATCATGACAGACTGAAATGAAACTCCTGCCCTATGAAGGTAAATTTTCCAGCCATAGTAGCACAGACTGAAATAACTCACTCTTGACTGCTGCCGCAGAAAGTGTCAGTCTGTATCTCAGACTGTAGCTATCAGCCACTCCGTACTGTTGCCCGGGGCAGACACACAAAGATTCCAAAGTGACAAGGAGAGGTTACTGCATGTCCCTGAAGTAACTTAGAGTATTAGACAGTTTCAGAGTCTTCACTTATTCTACGAAAAGATCATGTCTCAAAGCCAGGAGCATATGTATTTGTTATATTGTGTCACGGTGTACAATGATACAGTTTTACAGTATACCAATTTATTATTTTCCCTATTAAAATGAAATAGGTATTTATGATTTTACCCTATTTTAACACAAAAGAAATAGGGAAACAAAGGGACAAATGAAGAATGTTTTTCAAATTTCATGATGAAATTTCAAACACTTACAATTTTGTTTTTTTTTTAACTTTTTTTGTTGCTGTTCAAGTACAGTTGTTTCCATCTTTCCCCTATCACTCCCACCCACCCCAGCCACCCCCACCTCCCACCCTTGATCCTACTCCCCTTTGGTTTTGTCCATGTGTCCTTTATAGATATTCCTAAAAACCCTTCCCTCTCCCCCGCCCCATTATCCCCTCCCACCTCCTCTCTGGTTACTGTAACTTTTTCTTAATTTCACTGTCTCTGGTTCTATTTTGCTAGCTTGTTTGTTTTGCTGATTAGGTTCCACTTACAGGTGAGATCATATGGTATTTTTCTTTCACCACCTGGCTTTTTTCACTTAGAAAGTGCCACTTAGCAAATGATGATGGCTTAATCCCTTGACCAACCAGCCCCAGAAAAGTCCTCCAGTCCTAAGGGCTTCAAAACTCTTCCACCTGTCATTTCAAAGAAAGTTGAATTCAGTCTCTCCTCCCTATGGTGAGAGTTTTGAATAAAGTCATCCTTGTCCAGTGTATTTTTTATCAGAAGCCAATAAAAATTACTATACCTTACAATAAAATTATAAGAATATATTTATAATTATGACAGGGTGTCTTTAATAAAAGCCCACTGACCCCCATTGACACCATCAAAATGTTTTTCAGATGACAGAAAAGTAATGTTAGCAGAAATGAGTGAGTGAATTTTCAGGTCCATAATTTATTTTAAGTCTTTGAAAATGTAATATAAGTTTGTGTTTTCACAAATCATCATCACAAAAAAAAGAAAAAGGCAATATAAAAGATGAATTATATATGAAGCAAAAACAGGTTTAATTTGTTTAAACTTGCAAAGGAGGATTTCGATTATATTTTTCACACAGTTCCATTAATGAAACCAAGGAATTCATAGGGAGAGAAGTTAAAGTCTGATTAACAGATAGGGGACAAAGAAAAGAAATAATTAGGCAATTCTCAGGACACAAAGAATTTGTCAGTGGGGTGCTCAAAGGGTCAGTACTACACACTACAATTCAATATATCTCTAAAATGTCTGTGCTAAGAGGGAAATTTGTGCTTTGGTTAGTTGAGACTTTGTAAAATTTCTAGAAAGACTTGAAAAAATTCAATAATTGGTTTTGGGTCACACATGAAATTCAACCCAAGAGTAACATATGTCATATTTAAACGGTTAGTTTAAGTTATTTATACTCACTAGTACGTTTTAAATTAGTTGTAACCTCTCAGAAAATTGACCTGAGTCTTCTCAAGAATTCTCAATCTGGACATCTCAAAATGATACAGAGCTCATTTGTATTAACAGCCTGAGTATCAGGGAGTTCATCTTTCACCACAACAGCCATGGCCCAATAACGAGGGACAGACTGAGCTGGACAGATTAATCTTACAGCTGCTGGCAGTCTGCTGCTAACCTGTGTTTTAAACTTGGGAAGCCATTCTGATACTCTTAAAACTCTGAGGACTAACCCTAACCACCAAAATATTCCCTTGACAAGTTTCAAACATTTTTTAAAACTGAGACCAGTCGCCCCTCACTTTCCACAGTTTTACTTTCCATGATTTCAGTTGGCCATGGTCAAACATAGTCTGAAAATATGAAATGGAAAATGCCAGAAGTAAACCATTCCTAAGTTTTAATTTGCATGCCATTCTGTGTAGTGTGTTGAAATCTCTAGTTGTCCCACTCTGTCCCACTCAGGATGTTACTCATCCCTCATGCCAGTTTGTCTAGGTTATATATGTGCCCTACCTGTTAGTCACTTAGTAGTCTGCATGGCATTTGAAGTGTTTATATTCAGGTAATCCTTATTTTACTTAAGAATGGCCACAAAAAGCATAGTGATGTGGTCAATTTGAATATGCCAAAAAGAAGTTATCAGTGCTTTGTTTAAATGAAAAAGTATGTATGTACAGGAAAAAAAAAAAAAACATAGCATATAGGGTTTGACACTATTCATGATTTCAGGCATCCACTGGGGGTCTCAGAATTTTTGCCCCATGTATAAACGTGGACCACTGTATTTCAGCCCTAACAAACACAAAACACTCAACCTTTTGTCTTGGACTTTGTTTTATAATTTATCAGCTCAACAGAACAAATTGATTTGCATTAAAATACAAATAAAATAATATAAACTGTTTGAAAAAATTTGAAATCCCAAGGAGGGATATAGGGGAAGATTCTGGAAGGGTCAAGGCAAGGAATACGTATAAAAGACCCATGGACAGAGACAGTGGTGGGTGGTGGGGAGCATTGAATGTGGGAGGTGGGGGGTAGGCAGGGCAGAGGAGAGTCAATGGGGGGAAAATTAGGACAACTGTAACTGTACAACAATAAAATTTTAAAATAAAAATGCAAAGAAACATTGTTATTTTGGTGCTGAAATGTTTTACTTATTTGAAAGACTAACAAACTTTCTTATTCTAGTATTAAATAATTGAATACAACATTTGTTACTCTAACTTAGAATTAAAGATTTCTTAATAGAGAAAGTTGTATGAGTTCTACCCTAGGACATTAATTCTTGGTCAACAAGGAAAAGGTACTTTTGCTTAAAAAATAAGGTATTGCCTTTTGAATACTTGACTAGTACATGAGAAAATTGTTTCCATGTTCTTACTAAAATGAGTCTATGGAAAAGGGAATAATATCCAGGTCACCCTACTAGAAAAATAACCCTAGCATCAGAGGCATGAGAATCCTCTTCTCCCAACCCGAAATGGAATAGCACCTTCAGCTGTGGGACAAGAAAGGTCATCAAAAGTAGCCACTTGGGTGGCAGAGTTAGCAGCAGTTACTCTAACAATGGCAGCTAAGGATTAAGAACACCTGGTATAGAAGCACAAGAGAACAATAAGCATGATAGTGCAGAAAATAATAACGAAAAAAATGTTTTGTGCCACCCAGAGCCTTGCAAGGAAAAGGAAATGACTTAAAGTTCCAAAGGTTCTGCAAGGTGGGATTTCAAACTGAATACAAAAATTCTCTGTGATTTTTGTCCCAGAATCCTAGAAACAGAATGGTGCAGAAAATGTTTCAGACTGGAAAAAAAAATATTACAAATAACTAATTTCTTTCTAAAATGATGTTTCGGTTACAGAAAAAACTGATCAATGTTTTGATCAAACCTTTGAGTTGGATTTTGAACTCCCATATTGTTTTCAATGATTCAGATTTTGGTTGTTTGGTCTTCACTTTACACCAATAGAAACAAAGGCAGTGTGGCTTGGTGACATGGTGCAATTAATAGTAATTTACTTAGCCTGCGTTTTCATATATCTTGATAAGCTCTCAAAAAATCTAAATTCTTAACCTGTTTCTTCATCCCTCACCCATGTTCTCTCTAGTTCCTAAAAGAACTAACATCTAGTGTTACATAGAATTCTAGGTCTGGAAAATCCTGCCATTGAGTAAAATAAGGGGAGCTAATACATTTTGCTATTGAAGTTTTAATTTGAAACCAACATGAACTGATTCATTTTTATTTCCTGTCTGTAAAGGAAAGAGTCAGTAGTGGGATAATTAGTCTGATAATCTGGGTCAAAAATATTATGTTTCCTGAAATTTTCACAAACTTGAAGTTTATTTTCCTTAAAAATTTGGTCAATTTTTTAGCATAAGTATATATATTGCATAAATGAAAGTGTCACAACTAGGATAATTAGGCTGAACTTTGGAACAAAAATATTTTCTCCTGGAATAGTTACTAAACTGAGGTTTATTTCAATGTGCTTGAAATATTTAGGCAATTCATTACCCATGCAGTTTACTCTGTTTACTTTGTGTAAACTCGACATGGTGTAAATGAGAACTACATTAGGCTAATTAATTTCATTGGAACTTAGCTTCCAAAGGTTAAAGAGAAATAAAAAATACTTCTTATAATGAATTCATCTAACATGTCCTTTGCTTCCTACTCTACAACATGGCCTTTAGCTGACATTTCAAGAAGAGGAAGTATTCTAAGTCAGTTAATTTTAGTTAGCTAAGTTTTCTCTCTCAGGCAGCCAAACATTTCGACAGAAATATGTCCATCACTGCCATTAACTGAGCTTAGGAGAAAACCTAGCATGTTGAGGAGAGTAGTTTGAGGATGAGCAAAACTGAGACCTGGATACAGGTAAAGGGTGTCAGGAGAAAGTGAAGTAAAATTGAGAAATTTATGTTCTGAAATCCATGTTTCCCTGCTTTTTCAAATAGAACATATTTGATATAATTTATTTGTGGACAAATACTTAGAGTCAACACTCTGTAAACCATTGGAACTGAACCGTGATGTAGTTATACCTCAGGAGTTTTGCAGTTATGTGAAATATTAAATAAATCTATATTATCCTTAATTTTTTTTTCAGTTTTCTAGTCTGATTTTATGACTTTCTATCTCCGTCAGCTTGTTATCAGTAATCAGTCTTTCTGTTGACAATGTCCCTGCCTGTAGCATTCTATCTCCTTCTCATGTTCTGTTTTAAATGTACTCGGAGCTGAGACATTAGATGACTTTTAATGACATCAGTATGTATTTCCTTGCCACATACAAAATTTTCACACATATTCTATACTTTTAAAAATTTTATTCTGAGTGCATTGAGTTAGATTAGTATGGTTTATTGATTACTAAATACTTAGTAGTCATCAGACACACTTTGAATCGTGTCTAAAATTATATTAAATTGAGAATGGAAGATGAGTTACATTCATGGGCTTTAGTGCATGAGCTTTGTGTTACCTTTAGGTAATCTACCATAATCTATGGCATTTTTTTCCGGCTAATTTTCAAGTTTTCATCCATATATTTGGTGGTTTAGGTCATTTCATTATTTATAAATAGTGCTAAGAATTTGAAGGACATATTGAGTAAAGAAACTTGAAAGACTTGAGTTCTGTTTTAAGTAATCATAAAAGTAATAGGTAAATATAAGAAAATTAAAGACCTGTATTTTATTTTACAATATCAGAAACTTGAAATTCCCCAGGAACTGCACTGGACATGGCATTTCTTAGGAGCAAGCTCTCGGAGGGCACTGAGGTTTTCAGTCTGCTACAAAATACACAACAGAGAGTGGCTTTGAGACGACAGAGGGGAGGGAATCATCCATGTGCACAGCCCCAGGGAGAAGGTGTAACTGAACACAGATCCCCCGCCTGCTGCAATAAAAGCCAAACGCGGGAGGCAGTTGCCCGGGAGAAGGAAAGCGGTTTATTCAGATGCCAGTTATCTGAGAACATGGGGACTGGTGTCCCAAAGCCCATCTTAACAACTCAGTACAGGCAGAGGTTTGTAGAAGGAGGGAGAGGTAAGGCAGCACAATTAGATCAAGGTGGAGGGGCTGGAAAGTTCTACACGTGCACTTGAGCACAGTCCATTCTGACGAGGGCATCCAAACTGGTCACGAGATGATTTGCTGTGCGCCATCCTGGTTTCTGTCACTTGGTTTTACATCATCTTGATTTTATGATTGAAAGTCAGCACATCTCCCAGAGCCGGGATGAGTGAAGGCCAGAGTCTGTATCTTTTGAAGTTAGTCCCTAGGATTCTTACACAAACCTGCTGTTTGTCTACAAGGTATATATCAGAGCCAGCACGTACAGCAACAATGTCTGAAGAACAATGGGGTGGGTGACAATTCCCCACTGTGAGAGAAGCACCTGTTAGGTGTGGCACTTCTGTCATACAACCACAGGGACTTATTTTCTTGGAACATTGAAGTGAATGTGTACTTTCCCCCGTATGCTTCATCTCTGTCGTCTCTGTGAAGCCTTCAGATAATCTAAATTCATCAGTGGACACCACTTGGCCCTAATAAAGCCAATCAGAATTAGTGTGAAACATAGTTATTCTCTTTTTTCCTAATGGATCCCCACTTTTATTCTTTTTTTCACTTCTTTTCTCAAACTGTATTCTAAAATGGACTGTCAGCCAGCATCCCTGTACTCAAAACTAAAACTCCATTTCAAATCTTCGTATACTCTCCAGACTCAAAAGACTTCTATTAGTGGAAAATGGCTGGGCTTAATTCTCACAGGCCCTTTACAGTAGACAAAACTTCATACATCATGGAGTTACATGAACTATGTACATGTAACTTCAATATATGAAAAACTACGTTTAACATTTTTCTTCCCAAAATACTGCCTCTCAAATTTCTTTGCAGAAAGGACTTGGGCAACGTGTTTGTATTGAGGGTCTAGGAATTTATCTTTCCAACACTCTTTCCTAATAAGCATATATTGTTACAGATACTTATATAGTACATGTGTGGAGGGAGTAGGAGAGGGGGTGGGACTTCAGAAACACTGAAACCACATTATGTTGTGTTAGGAGGGGTGATGGGGGATGAGGGTGTAACCACACCTAAGTCTGTCCTTGGCCTTTTATTGGCTCTAACCTTGTTAAAGTCACAATTCTCCACTTGTGTTAGTGGTGCCATTGATTTTACATATCTGAAACCAGGATCAAAACATTTTTAAATCCTTCTTTATTCCCTTTACCCAAAAAGCCACTTTTTCAGTCTTGCATAATCCTGTCACTTGACCCTGACTCATAGCAGCCTCTTAGCTGGCATCTGATCTTCAGTTCTTCGGCTCAAATTCTGCACAGGACCATCAACAGTCTTCACCGAGCATTATCCTTAGGAAACAGAAGCAGGAGGAGAGACAGGAGACACAGGGAGACAGACAGAGATTCTTTATTTCCAATTGGCCTCAATGTATCATGTTTTTAATTGGAATGTAAAGAGTATGAGCTTTGGTATTAAATAGAATTAAATTTAATGTCTGATTTTAACACTCAAATAGATAAGTGAATTTGAAAATATCTCACCTAGCGTATTAAAAATAAAACTAAATTATATTTTTTTTTCAAAGAGGAGTTCCCAATCTTTCCAGGAAGAATTTGTCTTATCAATGTTCAACCAAGAACATTTGCATTTATTTTAGTATTTGTTACATCACATTTGGAATTTTCTTATGACAATTTTTGTAGCTTTGTGTTTTTTCCAAGAGTTTAGACAATTATTTAAACAGTGAATTTATCTTATTAATTTTAGTTGTTATCCCTTCTTTGTAGAAAGCATGCAAAATAATTACATAATCACATATGTATTTTCTCTCTCTGGAGTGTCAAAATTAGGTACTACAAAGAAATAAAATCTAGGAGTTGGTAGATAGGGATTAGGCATTAATTTCATCAATAACTTGCTCCCTACAATTGTACAAGCCATTTAACTTTTCCCCATAGCACTTACTTAATCTACGAAATAAAAAATAATGTCATTACTTTGTAGTTTCCTCCTAGAGATTGTGGGTGTGTTTATGTAGAGATGGTGGGTGGGGGGAAAATCATTTGGAAACATGTATTTTAAAAATATCAAATGAATTTAAGTTAATATTTTCTCAAAATATCCTCATCACTGCCACTTGCTTCCTGGACACTTTATTATATTTTTATACATTATATCTGCTTTGATTATATCTTTCCAAGAAAAATTTCAAAAATGATTTACAACCATAATTGAACAACAGTAAAAAATAAAAATAAATAAGTAAATAAACAAAAAATAATTTAATGTTCTTTTATTGTCTTCTACAACAAATGATTGTGTTAAAGTGTTTTACAGTTACCAAGTAAATGATGTATAATGAGGAGTTTGTGTTTTTAATTGAAATGTTTAGAAAATTTTTCAGATGTTGATTTCTATGCTATCGTTTCAAGAGAACAAATGGAAAACTCAACATTCTTTACAACTGGGCACACATCAAACGGATCTGACCCTTTCTGTAGCCTTTTTCATTTGTTGTTCATTTATCTTGGATGTCAGGATTTTGTATTTCTAGGTGATGTGGCTACATGTGGAATCAAGTCCAATGCTCTCTATTTTAAAGTATTTTTAAAGGGTAAGATTCAGTTGAACTTCAAATAATCTTCAGAAATAGAGAAGAAAAGATATGTTTCTTAAACCTCCTCTATGGGATATTTTATTTTGAACTTAGAATTCTTCCTCTAAAGTTAAAGGATATTGGTGTAATAACAATAATACATGACAAAAAATGCCATTTTCAGTTGGATTGAATCATCTTCTATTTTGATGCATATGAACTCTTTAATAAAACATTCATACAAGTTACACAAATTATCATCACATCAGATTCTTGCACCATGAATATTTAAAAGTGAATAATTTCCCTTTCATTTTATGGATCTCAAAAGACTATACTATACTTTATCATCAATCACTAAGATTATTAGTTGAAGAAAATTTCAATAAACATTTATTGAACAACTATTATTTGTACAGTTATTTTAGTATGCATATTAAAGGTATTCAGGTAATTTAAATAATACAATAAAATATAACCGAAGGAAATGTATTATTCTACCAAAAATATTACAGTTATATAATAGCATTTTGATTTTTAAAAATTACATTAATAGTGGTATCATTTGTTTCTCAAAAAATCTAAATAACATTAAGAAATAAAAATTCTTCAAGAGGTAACAATAATAGCTAATCTTCATTGAGTACATATTACACAGGTACTGTTCTAATAGTTTACTTCCAATAAATTCATTTCACCCGCTAAACAACCCTGAGTTAGGATTTTATGAACAAAAATCTCAAGCCACAGAGAATTTAAGTCATTTTTCCAAATATAAGTTTTTAAGTTTGTCTCCTTTTATCATTTTGTTGACTTGCCAGAGTCAGAACTTTAACTCAGTCTAGCCTAGGAAGACAAATTCGAGTTGATTGCCTTATCTACAGAAAAATTTGTTCTCTCCCCTCAGTGCTACGTAGTGTGTGTCACTCCTGTGATGCTGTGACATGAGGTGCCTGTGGGAGCAGGTCCAACACTACTGCGTGTGCATGTGGAAGGGCTAGTGTGGGACCCAGGAGGACAATGTTCAACAGTGGGGGATACGGGTCGGTGCAGAGTGCTTTGCCTCCTCTTCCTTTGCAGACGCTTGAGGTGTAATCTGGACACTGCTCAGAAGGTCCTGGAGGCACTGAGCACCACTTGACCAATTTGATAACGTACTTTGATTAGCTTTCCATTTTCCCCGTTCGCTGTCCTTAGTGCCTCAGCTCTCTAGGATTACTTCTCCAAATAAACTATTGTCATGTACGTCCTTTTCTCAGGCTCTGCTTTTAAGGAGAGCCAAGGTTAAAACACCCTTATTAGAAATAATGCGAAAATAAAACTACAAAAATTTGGAGTCATTTTTTCCCTAAAACTCTATATTCACAAACTAAATGTTATTTTGTGTTCAGACACAACTGAACTGAATAAAGTAAAACATACCTTTAGTAAATGGCAATATGCTTAATGAAACACATTATTCAAATCAAATATAATATTAAGCATGCCATGAAAGTTGGTAATATACACTCTGAAAATTTGAGAAATAAATAATATTCCTCACTTGATTTAAAAAATACACATGTATTAGTATAAGCATGTACTTCAGTTACTTCAAAATACAATTTAAGATAGATAATAGTGTTATGCCCTGACTGTTGTGGCTCAGTGGATTGAGCACTGCAGTGCCTGTGAACCTGTGAAAGAATAACCACCCCCGCCATCCCACAGTATTCATCTCGGCTGCGGATGTTCATTAAACATGAGTAATACACAGAATCTATCATAATTCTGTGGGGACATAGAGAACATGGCCACCCCCTCCTGTGGGGAGCGCCCTCTTCCTTTACCCCAGTGGGTTTTTATTGAGAAAGTAGACTCAGTTAGTGGATTCACAGTCTGGCAGACAGGATCAAAGGGAACAGGTAACTTACAAAGATACTAAAGAATTCTTGCTGTGATTCCGGGCAGAGATTGGAGTTTTATCATATGAAAGGACTACAGGTTCCAAAGGGCTAGTTTTGGTTTCCTGTGTCTTTAAATTCTAAGTTAATAACATCCTCCAGCAAACAGATCTCACAGGATGGATCTTGCATATTCTATGTCCCAGGCCTGATTACCCTGGGGATCCACTGTCTCCAGTCTGAGCTGCCCCTTTGGCTATTTGCTTGGCCCTGAGAAGCGCTAGAGACAGAGGTAGCCAGGAGACTTGGAATTCTTACATCTAAGTACAAAGACTCAGGCTTAGAGAGGGCAGGGGTTGATGTTGATCACCCCTTCCTTTCCACAGCCCCTTCATTTCCACAGCATCATGAGTCTCATCCCAGAGACCTTTATGTGATCAGAACCTGGCATAGGTTGCCCCTTCCTTGAGGAGTCTTACACATCATTGGTTAACTGATCAAGCATTAAAGGCCAGGCACAGAACAGGTAGCGTTCATGTCAGTGGAATAAGTTTTTATCTCCTTAGTGGCTTCTGGTCTGGAGGTCTCTCACTTAGCCTAAGTCACAGGGGGTCATAGCTTCCTGAGACCAGGCAGGGCGGCCCCTAACATGAACCAAGGGGTTGCTGGTTAGATTCCCAGAGAGCTAATAATTTTAAAACAGGTAAATATTCACTAAAACTCAGAAATGCCCAGTTTAAAAAGGTAGTGAAGAAGAAAATATGAGTTGATTCTTCATGAAAGAAGATGTACTAATAATTAATTAGCATATAAAGATCATATAATTTAAAAGAAATGAATACAAATTAAAGAAATGAAATAATTTTCACTTATGGAACCAACACAAATTTAGAACCACATTCAGTGCTTGTTAGAATATAAGGAAAATGTCCTCTATTACTGTTTATGGGACAATACACTGACTTAGTTATTATAGCTCTAAATTATATCTTAATAAAATAATACAAAATGTAAGAGAAAAATTGCCTTGTAAGAACATTTTCCTCAATTATATATATATGGAATGATGGCAAGCAAACTAAACATTCACTGGTTCACTGGTGAGGTAACTTAATAGCATTCTCTTTCTGCTGCAACAAATTATCAAAACATAATGGCTTAAAGCAATACAAATGTATAATCTTACAGTTTTGTAGGTTATTACAGACTCTTAGTAGTTGATCAAGCTGTGATCCTGGGAGTCCATCCAGTTAGGTGAGCATCCCGCCTCCTACAGCAAAGCTGGGAGGGAGATGCTTGTAAAGAAGATGAAGGCCTCCTCTAGTTGTTCATAGCATAAACTTAGAAAACTAGAGACGCATATCTCTTACGAACCTAAGAGCTAAAATCCTGAACAAAGTATTAACAAATTGAATCCAACAATATTTATACATCATTAATTATACATCATTATAAGTGAGATTTATCCCGGGTGCACAAGACTGAATTAATACTCAAAAATCAATTAATGTTACCCATCACATCAATAGACTGAAAAAAAAAAATCACATGATCATATCAATAGAACCAGAAAAACATTTGACAAAATTCAACACTCATTAATGATTAAAAACTCTCAATAAATGTCTAATGGGGTAACTTGCTCAACTTGATTAGCAATATCTACAGCTAACACCAAAGAATGGTGAGAAACTCAAAGTTTTCCCACTGAATCAGGGACAAGGCGAGGATATCTCATCTCACCACTCCTTTTCAGGACTGTGCTGGAAGGTCTAGTGAGTCCATAAGACAAGACAAGAAAATAAAATATATACACATTGAGAAGCAAGAAACAAAACTGCTTATTAAGATATCTAAAGTAATTAATTAAAAGTACCTCCTGGTACTAATAAGTAACTATAGCAAGGTTGCAGGATATAAGCTTAATATATGAAACTAAATTATGTTCCTATATACCAGCAATGAACAAGTGGCATCTGAATTTAAACAATATGCTATTTGCATTAGCACCCCCCCAAAATTATACACTTAGGTATAAATCTAACAAAATATTACAAGATCTATACAAAGAAATCTACATAACTCTGATAAGAAGCTTCACTATTGTCAAGATGTTAAATCTTCCCAACTCAATTTATAGAATCACATAATCCAAATCAAAATCCTAACTAGTTATCTGGTAGCTATCAGCAAACTGATTCTAAAGTTTATAGGGGGAGGCAGAAGAGTCAACACGAGATTGAAGGATAAGAACAGGCTGGAGGAATACCACCACGTAACTTTAAGGCTACTGTAAAGCTACAAAAATCAAGACAATATGGTATTAGTGAAACAATAGACAATAGATCAATAAAACAGAGTAAAGAGACCAAAAGTTGACCTCTGGAGTTACAGTTAACTGATTTCTGACAAAGGAGCAGGACAATATAATGAAGTAAATGCGGTGTCCTCAACAAATGGCTTTGGAAGAGCTGGACACCAACATGTGAAAAAAAATGAATCTAGGCACAGATTTACACTCTTCACAAAAATTAACTCAAAATAACATAGACCATAGACCTACATGCAAAACACAAAACTATCACACTCCTGAGAACATATCATAAAAAATCTAGATGAACTCTTTGAATATAACACCATGAAAAAATGGGTGAGTTGGACATGATTAGAATTTTTAAATTCTGCTTTGTGAGGGACAATGTCAAGAGAATGAGAAGATAAGTCACAGACTGTAAGAAAATATTTTCAGAAGAGACATCTGAGAAAAGACTGTTGTCCAATATATATTTTAAAAAACGCTTTAAACTTCAATAATAAAAAAAGCAAAGGAACTGACCCAAAAAGGGTCTAAAGACTATAGCAGACATATCACTAAAGAAAGTACAGAGAAGGTATAAACATATGAAAAGATGCTCCACATCATATGTAATTTGGGAATTATGAAGTAAAACAACAACGAGGTACCACTACGCACTTTATTAGAACAGCTAAAATCAAACCACTCAAGCACCAAATACTGAGGAGACTGTGGAGCAAGGATAACCCCCAGGCATTGCTGTGGGCATGCAAAACAGTACAGGCTCTCTGGAAGACAGTCTTCTGGTCTGTTACAAGATATTACGTACTCATACCATATGATCTAGCAATAACACCTCTTGATATTTACCCAAAGAGGTTGAGAACATGTCCATATAAAAACCTGCACACAGATGTGCAGCTTTATTCATAATTTAAATATTTAAATAGCAGCTTTATTTATAATTGCCCAAACCTTAAAAGCAACCAAGATGTAGTTCATTTGGATAAACAAAATGTGCTTCATCCAGACAAGAGAACGTGAATCAGCACTACGAAGAAATAAACTAACGAGTCATGAAAAGACATGGAGGAACCTTAAACTTATGTTACTAAGTGAAAGGAGTACATATGAAAAGGCTACTTGATGGCCAATCTGTATGATTCCAATTATATGACATTCTGGAAAAGGCAAAACTAAGGAGACATTAAAAAGATCAGCGATTGCCAGCAGTGAAAGGGGGATGAATCAGGTGGAACACTGAAGGCTTCAAGAGCAATGAAAATACTTTACATGATGTTGTAATGCCAGACACACATCACTGTAAAATTGGTGCAAACCCGTAGAATGCGCAACACCGAGTGAAGCCTGAGGTGGACTGTGGACTTGGGAGATTAGGGTGTGTCAGTGCAGGTTCGACGTTTTTAATAGAATGTGCTGCTCTGGTGGGGAACGTGATGACAGGGGAAACTGTCCATGTGTAAGGGTAGGGAACTTACGGCAAATCTCTTAATTTTGCTGGCTAAATTTCAAAACTAATACTTCTAAACATTTCACTAAAAAATACAAAAAATAAAATAAAAACTTGATTCACCCCAAACAATTCTTGACAGTTGGGGAAATTATGATGAACATTAGAAAATATCAATAAAACGTTAATGTTATTATGTGCACTAGTATTATTAATATTATTTTTAAATGGTGATATATAAATATGCTTATGTTTGTCCAGGTCATATGTATATCTTCTTTTACATCACTGTAAAAGGGGGAACATTTGGGTAAGGCAAATGCAGCCACCGGTAACTTTATTCTGGGTAAAGATCATAAGTAAAAAATCTGTCAACAATGTAGATTTGAAAAATATTATAATACAATTAAAAATAATGTCCACAGAGAAAAGAATAAGGCTTCAACGGGTGTGCGGCAGGCTTATCTCTGCACGGTACTGGAGTACACTCACTCACATCTGCAGACCTTCACCCTGCCCGCGCTCTTTTGGAGGACGTGTAGCCCTCTTCATCCTCCACTTAGCATAGTTCTGACTCTTCAAAGAACACAATGTTGGCCTGCATTGGTTGCCATTTCCGATTTCTCCTTGTGAAATAAATGTATTTTAGAAATCATAACTTCTAGAAGGGGCAGGGTTGCTACTACCATTTTCTAAGATCAAAGACACTTAAAATCCATCAATGTAAAGGCCATTTGCAATCAACAAAGATATGCCCCAACACAAATGCTCATAGCACCCCACTTTTAAACCACTGTGTATAATAAATAGTCTGTAGGATGAAGTGATTCTCCAGGCATCCTGGATAGAATTTTCAGAAACTTGAAATTCTTGGACTTAGACCTACTAATCGTCTCCAACAACACTTTCTTTTCTTACTGCTCTGTTTTTACAGGTACTCCAGACATTCAGTTTTTTAGAAATCCTTCAGAAAGTTTCTGCTGCCATTGCCATTTTTAAATTATAGACCTTTTGCTTAGGGTCACCAGCTGAAACACTTGTAGCCCACCAGAGAATGAGGCAGAGATAGATATAAACGGTCTTATGTTTCTGTCTTCAAACTGGTGGCCCACGTTGCTGTCCTATGGCTTAATTGATTCTCTTACCCTTTGAATCTTTTTTTGAAAAAAACTTTAACTTTAGAATAGTTTTAGATTTATATAAAGTTGAGAATACACTATAGAAAGTTTCCCACACACTTTCCCTGTTTATTAACATCTTATGTTAGTGTGATATATTTGTCCCAGTTAATGAAATAATATTGATACATACTGATATGGAGTTCATACTTTATTCAGATTTCCTTAGGTTTTACCCAATGTCATTTTTCTGTTCTAGAATCCTATCTACGATACCATATTCTATCTAGTCATTATGCGTGACAGTTTTGTGCTCCACTTAGTGTGACAGTTCTCATACTCTTTCTTTTTGATGATCTTTACAACTTTTGAAGGGTACTGTACAAAAATGGTACAAAACACTATTTTGTGGAATGACCCTTATTTGGGACAGGTCTTATGTTTCTCTCATTATTAGATTAAAATTATATGTTGTCTTGATGTCTGTGCCTTGCAAGACCTCAACTTCCACAAGTACAAACAAATATTCCTACCCACAAAATACTCAAAATCACACATAATAAAAGGAAAGCAGCTGCTTTTAAGAGTTCAAGGACAGAGCAATATAAATAAAATAAAATAAAAGTACCTCGCAGGTTGCATATTGCTGGTGTTGCTTTCCCTGAAGAGTGTCTGGGCTGTCATGGAGAATATAAGCACAGGGTTAAAGGTCATAATAGTTATTTGTATATTAGTATTAGTTATGTAACAATAGTTATTGTATTGCCCTTTTTTAAAGTCAGCATTCACCAAAAAAGGGCTGAAAGTCAAAATATGTAGAAATTAGAGGCAACAATTCACAACTTCACTAGTTATTTAAAAGTGCAAATTAACCCTATAATAGGATAGCATTTACATTGATGAGATTGGCAACATGATCAAGTTTTATATCACCATGGAGAGTTGTGGACATGGTTCATGTGAACACTCCTACATTGTTGGTGGGAATGTACATTTTTTTTTATAGTAAAGAAGCTGGGAGAAATTTTATCCATCACAGCAGTGCCCCCTTCAGTCCTACTGGAGTCAACAGAATGGGACAGGGTGTCTGAATTTAAAGGATCATTCAGCCCTCAAGTTGGCCTTCAGAAGGCCTCGCTCTGTCAGGGAAGAGGATGGTGAACCTGTCCTTGACCTCCAAGGGAGGCAAGCCCTCTCCTCTACAGTTGGTTCCATAGTTGGGAATCTCCCAGCAAATGAGAGTCCAACCTGTTCTCTCACTTGAAGCTTTAGGGAAAAAATATAGTATTCTAAAACAATCCCTCAAACTGTGCCAGAATGCTTGCCTGAGCAATTGTAATTTCTGAGAGGAAATTTAAACAGAGTTATCAGCCTGTGCTCCTGCCCCACTTACCCAGAACACACTGTGCTATTTAAAAGCCTTATTTTGAAGTGAAGGAACTTTTAGTGATTTGTTGTTACTCTTACCTTCTTCATACTTTTATGGATGTGTAAATATTTTAGAATGAGCAGACATCATTTGAAAACAAAAACAAAATGAACAAAAACAAACACAATCCTTATTCTTGACAAGTTGAAAGTTTCACAAAGAAACTAAATGTTTTTCTTAGAAACAGAAGATACCTAATAAAATGAGTCAAAATGAAATAACAAAAAATTCAAATAATTACTTCATAAATTGTTCTCACTTCCAGAGATATAGATAATTTGTAAGCAATTATTTTTCTCATTTTATAGAAAAGCATATGGGGTTTCTGAATTGGAATGTTAATGACCCTGCTTATGAGAATTGAAATATAAATATGGCAACATTTATTTTCATGTTAGAATTTAAACAAAAAGCAAAGCTCATTTGCAGAAATTCACACATACAAGAAATGTCACCAATGAAACAAAGGTCTTTTAAATGAACTCTAGTTCATTATATACTATAAGGTTTAAATTACTGACCTTTATCTTTAATCTAGTCAAATGACATTTTTATTGTTGAATGGCTTTATTGATTATTTTATAAACCTATAATGACAGAGAAACTGCTTATGAAAAAATTAAATAGTATTATTTTCAAGCATCAAGCACATAAAGCTTAGGGTATTATAGTTTGAATGCATGAGTGACAAACATTCAAATGATTGAGTCCATTAGATATGTTTAGAACACACTTTTAGTTAAATGTACTAAAAGGCACTCTTTATGTACCTACCTGAAAATGATAACTTTCAGAATATATAATCCTCACATTAGGTTTTTTAAAACTACTATGGCATAATGGTTTTCATTGACTCTATATGGTTTTTGAGGAAATGAATACTCTGTGTGGTTAATAGGACAGTGGTACCCAAATATGAGTGGGAACAAAATTTATCTGAAGCACTTATTAAAAATGAAGAATCTTGCACTTGGCCAGAAAGTCTGGTTCAGGAGCAGAACTGGAAGTCTGTATTTTACAAAATGAATGAATGACAGTTCATTCTAATAGAAGGAACCTACAAAGGTAAGCAAATGTAGAAGGTAATAAATAGAGAAATATTTTCTTTTTCTGTTTTTCATAAATACAATTTCTAAAAACATATTACAGATAAACATATGTATATGTTAATAGTTATAGTATCCCTTGTTCTTATTTTTATCGTTTTCTGAAAGTTATTAGTCTATTCTCTAATTCATGCTATACATTTAAAACCAAAACAAAACTGTGTACACAATGGAACACTCATAACCTTTTAATTTGGCCTTACATTTCTATTATATTGAGTTGACAAAAAGTAAAAGGCTTTTCTATTCTGTGGTTCCATGACTCCTACAGAAGACTTGGTGCTACAGTGATCATGTATCATCCTCATGGAGAACACAGTGAGTTGAATATTGGAAATTCATCATGTGCCCATCACAGAGCTCCATGGATATTACTGAATGATAGCATGAATGAATAACTATTAGTTTCAAATCTTGACAAGTTCACACATTTATGTTATTTCCATGGCACGAAACAATGTTCCCTAGCTTTTGGAAACATACAGATTACTAGTTTTCATCCTATTTTTCTAATTTAATAGGTCAGGGATAGGACTGAAATGCCTCACTTTTTAAAAAAATCTGCCCCAAGTAATTCTGATGTGAGTATAAGGAACCACTGGTCTGTAATCTTAGTTCTCAGCAGTTCATATTTTATTTACAAATGACTCTATTACATAAACAGCTGATTTCAAAAAATCCTGGAAAGATCTCAGCCTAGAAAGATACAGAAATTTCAGAATTATTAGCATGGAAATAATGAGAGACAAACTTCCAGATGGCAATCCAATTATGGTTACATATCTTTTCCTTGAAATTGTTTATATGTGGCATACTGGCTTCCCAAGAGTATTTCAGATCTAATTTAGGTACTTGAAGGGTCATCTGAAGCCTATGTATGTGCAGGCTAAAGGCTGTAGATTCTAGGTGAAGAACTCCTGGGTATAGCAGAATGTCTGAACATCATGCCCTTCAGACAGTCCTCTGTAAGTCTTAACTTTCATCCTCAGGTTTTTGGTGATGCTTAGATGAGGAGTGTAAGTTTGTAGATTCTGGCAAATAACATGAAAATAGGCATTCTATACTTCTAAAATTGAGAATTTATCCATGTAATTTATAAAATATTTACAAAGAGAGCATTACTTTGAAAGTTAGACACCCAGTTAAAACTCATGTATAGGTATTTGTCAATTCCCCTTCTTCCTTCAGGTCCCTTGAAGGTTGCCTTCAGACAGAACTTAAAACTTCCTTATTATATAGTTTTGGAGTTAGCTCAACTCATGGAAAAGACCCCATTTTTCAAAATAGGTGTTATGAATTGCCAAACTATCAATATAGACATATCTGAACTAAATACTAATTGTCAAATAAATTTATTAAATTTAAAGGACATAAAAATTTAGTATTATTATTAGAGTAAATTTTATGTGGTTTTAAAATACAATTGAACTAAAATAATAGACATGAAATTCAGTAATTACCATGGTAAATTACAAAAATAGTAACTAAAATTTCTCTACTTTTACCAAGTATGGTCAATAAGAGATTGTAGATGTCACTTGCAGGTAATATATGGGAATTCCCGGTAATATATAGGAGGTGAATTCAATCCAATACTGTGTCATCAATACTTGTCATCAATACTAGTGTATTGGTTATGGTCATAGAACAAATGCTCACTGACTGACAGATGTTGTTTCTAGTTAGCCCCTCTATTACATCCTTCAGTTCTAATTCCAAGACATTTTGACTAATAAAAAATTTCTTTAATGCTGAGAGTTTTAGGGAATAGAATACAAATTGCTCCTAAGGGAGCAATCTCTATTTGAATATTTTCCGTAAGTATTATTTTATTTAACTTAATCAGTGTGGTGTCAAGCCATTACCAAATTTGCAACCTTGAGTCCTAGTTATATTGACCCTCAAGACCAAAAGTGAAGCTTACTGGGTTGGGAGGAAAGTTCTTAGTTGCACGTATATTCACAACTTCAAGGTACAAGTATATTGTCTTTTCACTAGAATCTAGTCTTTTAATAAAGATTTGTGTACAATATTGGTTAAATGCATATAAATAAAAAATTGCTTATTTAAAACATTCCAAAATGTAGCAGATCATTGGCTTTAGAATTTACCCATGTATATAAGTCTTTCCTTAGTTCTGGGCATAGACAAAATTCCACACAGCTGTTTTTGATGGCCAGAAGTATTTTGACTGAGTTTTCTCTTGATTGAAATTATTGCTTAAATATACTAAAGTGAGTAAACAAAGGTACCATATTTGTATGGTACCTCATGCTAAATAATTTGAGTATTTCTTAAAAGTTTGTTCTTAACTCTGTTCTCATTCCTCCCACCATCACTGTTGTCATTATCAGCATCAGTATCAGCAGCATCATCGTCATCATCAACATCCTCATTTACCACGTCTAACTTGGTCTAATTGACCTGGGCAATAAGGATGTAATAGTGAGCACAGATCTTACATTTGCTAGTGCAAAACAAAACAGGCAGCTGTGGTATAGTGTGACATACGCTAGATATTCTGTGACATTAAAATGTGCTGCAAGAGCACATGACAATTGCATTTAACCAGTATTTGGAGGCTTGGCATTTCATCAGGATAATTCCTGTTTATTCTTCTTATCACAGTTTAGTTACTTATCTGCTGAGAAGAGTCATATTAGAACTGTGAAGTAAAGGAGAGCATGATGTTTTGTAGAACTAAAAGAAAATTAATATAAATGTATCAAACTAAAGAAAGATGGTGTAGCTCAAGCACAGAGTTCGAATGTTAGAGTTATGATAAGTGAGGCAAGAAATGCCTGATGATGCCCTCATGCATGATTTTGTAAATTCTATTATGATATGTAGATTTCTTTCCTAATGCTAAGCAGAGATTCTCCAGTTTCTTAGATTCTCTATTTTGTCTCTTACTTCCAGGCTATCCACATGCTGGCTCCTAAGGCTATAGTAAATCTACTCCCATACTTTGCCTGCATAACTCTAAGCCCTCTTGGGTTTCAGGTTGCATATCACTTTCTCAGGTAAACTTCTCCGTGATAGACAGACTCCAAAGATGATCCACAATGGCTTACACACCGTATGCTATTCCTTTAGTGTGGATAAGAACTATGGCCCTGATGGGATATCGCTGAATGGGTAGGTTACTAATCAGTTGACTTTGAGATAACCCAAAGTCATATTATCTTGGGCAGGCTTGACTTAGCCGAATCAGTTCTTAAAAGAAGGTGAAGTATCAGAGAAGTTCCTCAGATTGGCTTGGAGTCAAACTGTAAAGTGCCTTTGCAAAGAGCACAGGAGGCCTTAGTCTTACAGCCACAGAGAGCTGAATTCTGTCAGCAATTTGAGTAATCTTGGAAAGGACTCTGTGCTCTAAATGATATGGCAGAGCCAGCCAACCTTTCGGTAGCGGTCTTACAGGATCTTGAGCAGAGAACCCAATTAACCTGTGCCCAAACTCCTGGATCACTGAAAATGAGATAATAAATTTATTTTGTTTTAAGCTACTAAATTTGTGGTAATTCTTATGAAGCAATAGGAAATGCCATAATTGTCACACCCTCACACCAGGAGTGTGTCTTATGTACAACTCCAGCACTCGGTTCCTCCTGTGTGTTCACCAGTGCACCAGGTACCATATCTGGCACACACTGTGCGCTCACAACAGATTTACTAACCAAATGAGACAAGGGGAACCACTGAAAGATTTTAAGCATTGAAATAGAATAGTAAATACACTGAACATTAATTATAATTACAAGGAATTTTATACATGACCTGTTGCCAACTTACTTAACTCCATCTTTCACCATTGGCAAACTATCTGACCAGTACTATGTCCTGTAGACATCAGTCTGATGCTTGTGTTTCTCTCTGCAACTTATTCCATTGATGATACATTGTTTTCTCTCTGTCCTATTCTTATTGATCTCTTATTTTCTTATATTTACCTGAGAATCGCTCAGTCCAAAATGCTGCCCACTCTCCATTGACCCCAACATGCTCTCTGATCGCTAAAGCCTTCTTCTGTAGCTGTGCTTCCTATGAAAGTCATCTTGGGTTATCCAGAGGACAGAAATGCTCTCGCAGTGTTCCTGCAGTTAGACATGACTCACACTGATGCCTGGCTCTGCATTTTAACAGAGTGAGATATCACCTGCTTGCTGCTTTCAGGTTTAGAGGTCTCCACTCAATAACCAGAGCCATCAATCTTGGAAGCCAATCAGCAACTAGTGGCTAAAGAAAAAGGTAAATGTTTGCAATTTAAATTCTGGTATCTATCAAATTAGATTGTAAGAGGACACACTTTCTGGTTCTGATACTTTCTTATGTGGTTTTTCATACATTATATACATATTCTTGTTATTTTCATATGAATGCATTTGTGTGTGTGCGTTTTTAACATAACCAGTATACATGTAAATTTTGAATGCTTGTATATTATCATGGCTAAGTTTCAAGAATTGGTTCTCCCCTTAAAACTGGCTTTTAAACTGTCTTTCCTTCCCAATGTTTAATGTACAGTAAAAAATATAATTTACTTCATTTTGCTCTACCTCATTCTGTTTTACTCTCTTCTTCAGTAATAATTTCCCACTTCCGCCCTTTTGTGATGTCCCAAATATGGCTGCAAAAATCATTACATAGCAAGTAACCCCTTGGGTGAGGCTATTACTGGCCTATAATTTCCTAAGAAGTGGTGGGTCATGAAGCCCTTTTAAGCAAGCTGCTTGAAAATGCACACAACGAGCATGTATTATTAGTGAATAGAGCCCTCAGAGAGCTATTGTGGTGGCTAAACTTATATTATGGCTCATTCTCTGTAATTTAATTCTGGAGCAGTTATTGGAACTAAGAACTTCGAAATGAGAAACCTTTCCTCTTTCAAATCTCTCTATCTCACTCAATCTCTGTGTATGTATGTGCATTTTTCTCTCATCAATACAGATGCAAACACAGAAGCTGCAAGGTATTAGCAACAAATATTGAGCTACTTGTGAATCTATGGGCATTGGAATTTCTGTTACCTGTCCTTTCTATAAAGTGGGGGGGGGGGCAGGAGGAAGGTGAGGTGAAGAAATTGAGACACTGGGATGATTCTGGAGAAAGAGGGCCCTCCATTGTTAGAAGTCACAATTTACAGAGTCCAGGATAAGTATGTAAATAGTTAAGGTGGATAGAATTGTGCCCAGAGTAGTCATTACATTAAAAGGATACCATTCAACAGGAGGCATTATAAAACATATTCTTATAGGTCCCATGATGATAAATTCCTCAAGGATCTTTGTTCTTGATAAAGCCATCTTGGTCATAGAAAACAACTTAGTGATTTTTTCCATTAATGTTAATATAAATACTTGTAGAACACTTATATAATTATAAAAACAATGCATTGCATACTTATTATATCACAGTTGTCAGCGTAGATAGCTAGATATTTATTAAAAAAGGGAGCAAAAGAAATCAGACATTATTAAGTATAACAAACTAGGGAGTATAAGTCTGCTTAACCTGGAAGGCACAGTTTCTCATGCTCCCCAGGAAGTCAGGGGGCCCTCAGATTACTGGAAGGGGGATAGAACACTAAACAGGGAGGTAAGCACATGCTCAGTAGGAGCCGAATCATTGCTATAGGGAGTGTTTATCTCTCCTGGGAGACAGATTGGACTAGACAGAGGACATAAAGCCCTGGAGGATCTAGGAAATGGATTGGTTAGGGGGTGGACCCATTAGAAGCATGTGAAAATTGATTGGTTATTTTGAAAGAGCGCTTTGCCCTTCAAAAGCCCAAGATAATATAACCTAACAAAGGCTCTTTCTCTCTCTCTCTCTCTCTCTCTCTCTCTCTCTGTACTAGTAACACATGGTTACCTCCTTAATTTTTGTGTTTCATCTCTGTAGCAGCCCTGTGGCCCTAAGAGCCACCTGAGCCCCCAAAAGACCCCATGGGCCTGAGCACAGCACCAGCCAGAAGGGACTAAGCTAGCTGGATCTGGACAGAGACTTGGACTTAACCAATGGTGCAAAATGTCTGGACACCGTCTTTATTTCTGGGTCTAATGAAGACAACAATGGACTTTTTGCATGGCAGAATGGATGGAGATGGATGTTGTAAACCCAGGGCAGTCCTTTTTTTGCATTTGGTACCACAAATAATTCTTAGCATGCCACAGTCTCCCAAATGTGGGTCTCCTGGAATGCTTCCTTGTGACACCACAATAATCCCACTTTCACCACAACAAAACCACCAATAAGAATATGAAGTACCACACATATCTCTACTCAAACTTCTTAAAATTCTCCTCTACTTAAAATATTGGATAGCTAAAACTTAAAATAATTGCAGAAATAAGCAAAGTGTGTAAATATAAATGAGATTAATTAATGAAATGCTATTAGACATTCAGAAGGAAAGAGCCAATCTCTCCAGGATTAAAAACATTTTCTAGTTCACAGCAATTACAGTCAAAGCTAATAAAAACAATTTTGATTTTCACTAAAGACAAGCTAGCTAATTTATAAGCACAGCAGAGTTCTACATCTGCACTTGACACTGGCCACAAAAAATCAGGGGAAATGTGTACTGAACAAATGCCACAGAGGTCTTCACAGGCCACATGACCCAGGGGGACCCAGTGAACAAGGTGGGTGGCATGTTCTTTGTGTAATTTTAACATACACCACTAATTATCACTCACTTCAAATTTCATAATGCTTTACTTTGAAAATAAATTGGCATCCTTGAGTTTCTGATAAGGAATAGGCAACCTGGCTAAAATTCATCAAGTTCATTTTCTCTGGAGAATGCTCGCTGAGACTGGTGACTGCATTTTCATTGTCTTTTATACTTTTATCAGTTAATGCAAAGCTGAAATAACTTGGAAATTAATGGGTTTGGATCAGTTCTGCAAATGGCTCTCAGTGAAAATAGTAAAAGAAAATTCCTGGTATTCAATAACATAGTCTAAAGAAAAAACCTTAATCACACACAAAAAAATACCTAGAAATCAAACTTGCCATGTGGTCCATGTAGATGACATTTTCAAATTCAGTTTCTAAGAAAGAACTTAAAATGAATGAAAAATATATTGTTGTTGATTTACAGAATATTAAGAGACTCAGAGAGTATGATTTTTCTCCTTCTTAGTCTTTAGTTATAATATTTCAAGAAAGCTGTCTCGAAAACATTGGAAGAAAAACATGAGTACTTATTGATCTTAGAACATGCAGAAAAAGTTATTAAAAGACTAGCTGTTATGGGCAAATCATATGTCAGTGCTTGGAAAATAAGAAGACAAAGTACAGCCTTCAAAGGGACTCCAGTGTGGTGTAACGAGTCACACATACACAGGTTTTTCATATTACATGGGAGTGGCAAGGAAGGGCCTTGAGCTCACTTCCTCTAGTGGACTCAACAAATCTACAACTGCTTATGGAATAATTGCCTCTGAAGGGGACCTAGAAACAGGATGGCCGGAGCTTCCACACAATAGCCATCACTGAGAAGGGAAAGAGAGGCAGAAATACAGTCTTGCTAAGCAAAAAACCCACACCACACCCATGGCATTTCATGGTCCCAAGAAATTTCAAAAGTTTGTGTCTGCCCTCAGGAGCAAGGGATTTGAGCTCCCCAGGTGTCCTAATCCTTAGATCCTGCACATAGGAGAGACAAACCCACAAAATGCCTGACTGAAATTCACAGAATCGTATGAGATTATTACAAACAATTATACCACCAACAAACTGGACAAGCTAAAAGAAATGGATAATTTTCTAGAAATATACAACTTTCCAAAACTGAATCTGGAAGAAATAGAATATCTGAACAGACCAATTACTAGCAATAAGATTGAATCAGTAATTTTAAAAATTCCTTACTAACAAAAGTCCAGGTCTAGATAGCTTTACTGCTGAATTCTACCAAGCATTTAAAGAAGAGTTAACACAGGTTAACATACACTTACCAGATGGCCTAGCAATCACAGTCCTAGTCATTTGAAATAAAATTGGAATATTTGCACAAACACCTGTATTTGAATTCTTATAACAGCTTTATACATACTTGTCCAAACCTAGAAAATAAAAAAAAAATTGTTCCTCAACTGGAAAATATATAAAGAAACTCAGGTACATCCATACAATATAATACAATTAATGAAAAAATAAATGACATATTGATACATGCAAAAACATGAATAGATTTCAAATACATTACATTATGGAAAAGAAATTAGGCTCAAAAGTGCATTGTCTCATTTATATGATATTTCTATAAGGAAAAAAAGTGTAAGAATAGATAACAAAGCAAAACCAGACCAGTGTTTGATAAGGATGGGGTGGATAAAGATGTTGACCTAAAAAAGGACACAATTTTTTTTTCTGATGAAGGAATTGTTATGTAACTTGACTGCAATGATAATTATACAATTTTATGTATTTACCATAGCTCACTAGACTTTACACTGAACAATTTATACTTTACTCTATGAAAACTATATTTTAATAAAAGGATGGAAGAAATCTATACTTCAAGATGAAAAAAAGAATGATAATAAAGTCCTAATTTGGCAAAAGGAGACAGCTGAGAGCTAAGACCAGTCAGGGTGAGTTTGGAGGGGACATGGTGGGCACCTGAAGCAGTTCAGCAGGCAGTGCATGGTGACGTCACCCAGACCATGGACTCTGTAGCCAGGAAATAAATTAGGGTGTGTATCAGCTCCAAGAGAAGGCTTCTATTTTCTAATTGGCCAATACAGAGGAGCAATTTTGTTTCTAATTTTTCCTCTTTGGTAGAGAAGGCTAGAAATCAGGAGTCTATAGATTTATCTTGTATTCAACAAGAGCAAATTCAGAACGGCTAAAACGAAATTTTTTCTGACCTTCGTAGAACCCTAATTGTGGCCATGCCTCAGGTCCCTGAGGTGTCTTGACCTTAGGTAACTCGACAATAATCAGAGCTAGTTGGATTTGGAACACTTGCTATCTTTGTTTATGATTTTCTTCTTCTTTTAAATTGCCACTAGTAGTTCACTATAAAATATAAATTTGCAACTGATTTAAACTTGTGTTGGTAGCATCAATGTGGGTAATTTAATTAGTACCTATGTAGTAGACATATTAGCATGTTCTAATAAAAATATACCGAATGACCTTCATAGTTTCATACAGTACTAATGATGAAGAAACCTCATTTTAAACCACTTATTTTTTAAGTATTTTTTATTGTTGTTCAAGTACAGTTGTCTTCATTTTCCTCCCAACTATCCCCCACCTCAGACATCCCCACCTCCCACCCTCGAAAACGCTGAGTCTAAAATCAAAGTTTCCTATGTGTTAAAAGTAGATTTTTTTCTATTTATATTACAACTCTCAGCTTTTTTCTTTTGTTATTCACATTCACTTTTTATCAGCAAAACAATACATTAGATTATTCCAAATTGTAATCAATAAGGAAAATAATACTTATTATGAAATAAGCAATTCACCACCACCTCTGTTCGTATTTTTATGTACTACTATGTGTTGTATAATTTTGTATGACATGTACACGTTCGTATCCTGATTGTTTTCACTTAGCATGAACTCATAGCTTGTTAGAAGTATTTTTCCATGCAGCTCCTCCTACTTGGTAATTGTTAAATCAAATGGCTGTATAGAATTTCTAGAAGTGGATACATTACCCTTTATTGAGCTTTCTTGCTGTTGTTGGGAATTTAGGATATTGAGGACTTCAATTGAAAATTGTCATCATGCTGTCTTCAACATCCAACAATACCTGATTACATTGCTGTGCTTCTTTCTTTTTATAAAGAGAAAATAGTTGGCTAGAAAAACCTTCACATAGAAGTCTAATAAGAACATTTAAGACCTAAGTAATAAACATAATAAATCACAGAAACCAATCATAGTGATTGAAAGATGACACAAGACATTTTCTGACTCAAAAAAGACCCCGGCTGTTTATGCACAGTAATAACTAATCTCTAGCTCATTCATTCTGCATTTTTTCTCTTTGTACTCCACATAACTAATTAAAATTCAAATTTTATCAGAAAATTTCTTCTTTGGATTATAATTGCTTTCCAATTACAATATACATTTCCCCAGTCATTAACCTAATGACACTTTCTCATAGCTATTTCTATACTTTTACAGATGAAAGGGAAAATTATATGTCACCTATTTATCCAGGAGACCAATAATATTTTGACCTATTTCAAGTTATATACATGTATTTAGTTAGGGCAATGCTAATTTTCCTGGTTCTATATCCAGAGTTCTTTTTCTACAGCAATTTATGTATAAGAAATCTATGTATAAGAAATAGTAGTAGTAATAATAATAGTCCTAGCAGTAGTAGTGTTAGTAGTAGCAATAGTAGAAGTAGTCATAATAGTAGTAGAAGTAGTAGTAGAAGTATTATTAGTAATAGTAGTCGTAAAAGCAATGACTTTTTAGATTCAACCCCAAAGGTACCACTCATGAAAGAAAGAATTGGTAAAATGAAAACCTTCTGTTCTGCAAAAGATATTGTCAAACAAATAGATAACACAGAGACTGGGAGAAAATGTTTAAAAAGACACTTGATAAAAGACTCTTATCTGAAATATACAAAGACATCTTAAAACAGCAACAAGAAAAAAAAAGCAACTCAATTTAAAAATGAACCAAGACCTGGGAAGACACCTCACAAAAGAAGGTACGCACGTGGCGAGTAAACGTGAAAAGATGCTCCACAGCACAGGCCATTAGGGGACTGCAAACTGAACTACAAGGACAGAGCTACCCCTACGCAGCTTTTAGAATGGCCAAAATCCAAGGCACTGACAACAGTAAATGCTGGTGAAATGTGTGATGAATGAGAGCAACAGGAACTCCCTGTCATCGCTGGAAGGAATGCAAAGAGTCACAGCCACATTGGAAGACATTTTGGCAGTTTCTTACAATATTAAGCATACTCTTATCACACAATCCAGCAATTTCCTTCAAAGTATTTACCCAAAATAACTGAAAACGTATGTATACACAAAAACCTGCACATGGAAGTTATAGCAGTCTCACTCATAACTGGCCAGACTTGGAGGCAACCAAGATGACCTTTAGGAGGTGAATGAATAAATGAACTGTGATGCACCCAGACACTAGAATATTATTCAGCACTGGAAAGGTCTCAAGCCTTCAGAAAACATGGAGTAACCTTAAGTGAATATTACTAAATGAAAGAAATCATTTGAAAAGGCTACACACTGCATGATTTCAACTATATGGAATCTAAAAAAAACAAATTCTGGAAAAACCAAAACTTTGGACGTATTAGGACCATCTGTTATCACCAGGAAAGAGGAATGCCTATGCAGAGCAGAAAGGATTTTTAGGGCAATTTAACTCTTCTGTCTGAGACTACAATGGAAGGAAAGATATGATTAGACATTTGTCAGATCCATAGAATGCAAAGCACCAAGCCTAATGTGAATATGGGCTTGGGTTACTGATGTGTACCACTGTTATGTGGAGTTGATGGAAAGGGAGGTTGTGCATCTACAGGGACACATGTACATTTTCTGTGCTTTCCATTCAATTTTGAAGAACCAAAAATTGCTTTTAAGTTTATTAATTGAAAAATTAAGATTAAAATATATTTATAAAGATATTCCCATACAAAAGTTATTTACTTAAAGTTCAGAGAAAATACTAAACTGTAGCAGTGCAACCAGTGACCTTAATACATTATATGTAAAAAGACTTGCTATTGAATCACTGCCAAGAACTTTTTCTCTTCCAGAAATATTGAAGAGGTAATGGTGCAATTGTTCAATAGCAACGCCAAGACATACACACTAATTCCTGATTGGCTTTTTTCCTATAGCTAAACTATCAGCATTTGAGTTCATATAAAGTAGTAACCTAAAATAGTACATGTATTTTCACTTCTCCTCCTGCATTCTTCTCTGCCCCCTCCAATATTAGCTAGCTCCTGCCAGGCTTTTCAGAACTTTCTGTGACTCTCAGAAGAGACTCTTAATTCTTGGCTAATCTTGCCTGTATGACTTGCAGGTGCTGTAGCCTCATTTATCTTCTTCCTCCCTGGACTTGTACAACCAAGAACTGTCATGCCCACCAATAAATCTAGCCATAATTGTGTTAAGAGCTGGAACTCAGCTTCAGCTTCCCACGAAGTCCATTTTATTCTCACTGTCGCTTGGGGACTTAGGAGTAATTTAGAGAGGAATATACTCAGGAATCTACTGAACTGGAAGCATGTCCAATTTCCCCCCAAAGCCATAATATGTGAAATGCAGTTTCCAAACCCCTTATGCCTATGATTAGAAATTTTAGAGATTAATAAGGATTGACACGTTAATTTTGCAAAGAATCTGTAATTTTACTTCAACAAATGAACAGGAAAAAAAATTTAAAGGGACCAATTAATTATGATGCCAGTCAGACTTTTCTTAAAATTATATAGAAATCTTTCCCATTTTATTTTCCAAAGCTAATATTTAAAAAGTGCTCTGCTGGAAAGTAATTGAATGACAGTGCATAAGCAGGTTTCCTATCTATTATTTGTATTGTGACACCCCCACACACACCGTTCTGGTCAAATTTTAAATTTTTGAGTGGAACAAGCAGTTATTAAATGTGAAAAGGCTAAAATGCATGCATAATAGCTATTAATTATCACAATTTATTCAATGAATTAAGGCAGCTGGGGCCTCAGTTTGTCCCTGACACTACACGTATGAAGCTGTAGATGAACGGTACACACAAAAAGGTTATTTCTGGTTGTTTTGCAGCCCCTTGCTTACATCTCAAACTTTTCTGTATAATCATATTGTGGTGGTTTTTACTATCCATCCCCATGAGTCTGATCAGAGTCATATGTGCACATAAATACACAGAACTTAACCAGTATTTATTTATTTATTTATTATTTATTTATTCATATTTACTTGTCAGTATTTATTATTTCTAAGGAAACACCCTATTCAGAAGGACTTCTACATTCAGTATTGGCAGTGTGAGAACAGCTACATAGAGAAGCAAAATGTTATGCAAATGCTTCATCATTTTGACTTTTTAAAAGGGCAATAATGAGTTAATGTTTGAGGCATCAAATGATAAAAAAAAGGTGGCTAAAATATTTCAGGGAAGAAAAGTGTTCCGCTCTTCTATCAGCCCTGCTATCTCTACCTTTATAGCAATGCCCTATAATAAAGTCATCACACCTTTGTTAGGTAAACTGGTATTTTACTGCTGTTTCCTGTTAGCCAGCAGTTCTGCATATATATAAAATTAATTTTACATTGTAATTTCTATTGTAATGCTTTTATTCCAATACAATGAGTGAAAAACAATTCTGGGAATATGAAAATTTTACTTCTTTGCAGATGAGTCTGTGTGGATTGTATGCATTAAAGTTGGAGTGTTTTTTTTTTTTCTGAGAATTCTCCAACCACCACTTGTGAAGAATTTGCCTAAAATTAAGAAACTTTCATGCCTTGCTTCCATTACACTGTTTGTTTACCAATTAGTCTATCAATTCTCAAATCATTTCATGGAAACTCTTTTCCTTATCTTTTCTTTAAACTGTTGGCATTACCTAAGATCCCTTGTCAGTGTTTTTCCTTTTTATTTTTATTGGTAATGGCTTTTTAAATTATATTTTTTCCATTACCATTTATCCCTTTATACCCTCTTCTACCTCCACCCAACCCCCTCCCCACCTCAATCACCACACTATTGTCCACGGCCATGAGTCGTTTTTCTTTTTTGTTCTATGCCTCCACTCCCTAACCCCCAATACCCATCCCTCATAGCTGTCATCCTGCTCTCTGAGTCTGTCTCTATTTTGCTTGTTAATACAGTTTGTTCATTAGTTTGTTTACATAAGTGAAATCATATGGTATTTGTATTTATCTGACAAGCTTATTTCACTTAGCTTAATGTTCTCCTGGTCCATTCATGCTGTTTGTTACAAAGGGTAAATTCTTTCTTTTTTATGGCCAAGTAGTATTCCATCGTGTATATGTACCTTAGTTGTTTTATCCACTCATCTATTGATGGACACTTGGGCTACTTCCAAATCTTTCCTATGTAAACAAAGCTACAATGAACATAGGGGCACCTACATCCTTTTGAATTAATGTTTCAGCTTTCTTTGCTATAAATTCCCAGAAGTGAAATCACTATCATCTTCCTTCTCATGTATTTCCCTCTCCCTTTCCCCTTTCTTACTAAATATATAATTAAAAATACAAAAAATGGAGTTATTTATGAAGGGCATTGCCGAATTCAGTTCTAAGTGTTTAAATCTGAGCATCAGTTAAGGCTTTAAGGAGAAATAGTATTCAGTGGGAAGTGAAAGACTGGAAACTTGGAGGGCTGGCAGTCTTACTTAGCAACAATTTGGAATTGAACACTGTATACCTGAACCTGTGATCTGATTGTGACCTTTGAGAGGAAGGCTTGATGGATAACCTCATTAAAGTGACTAAAGAGAAGATGAACCAAAGTAAGAACCAAGATTAGGAGCATTCTTTCTGTGACTTCATAAATTACACTCTCATTGACCAGGCTTTGTCATTATGATCAGCAATGAATGGTTAAGTTATGTTGGAGGTGAAAGCTAGCTTAGCCACAATTGTGGTAGCTATCCAATAAGAGAGATAGGCACGGTATAACCTGAGGCCGCAAACCTCAGCAACTGTTATCATAGTACTGATAATGTAATGAGGGGACATAGCTATAGTCCCATAATGACAACTGACATTAAATCAAGTGAAAATTCTATTTCAAGTACAATGTATTAAGCAGGATTTGATTGTGCCCCACACTTGAGGCTCATAGGTGAGGAGAGAAACCAGAAAAAGGAAACTAAAGGTGATGGATGTGAGAGATGAAGTGGGAATGTGGAAGAATCTATAGAGAACTGGATCCCAGGCCAGCAACAAAGTAAAACAAAGTCTGAATTCGGGTTGACCATGTCTACAGAATTATTGGTTCAGATGCTCAGCAACCCTCCCTCCCCACTAGCTTCAGAGGGATTTACCCAATTGAACTAGAGAGGAAAACAAGAGTGGCATCCATTTGGTGAGCAGGAAAAGTGTTAGGCCTAACATGTTTTCTTGCCCTCGATATCAAAATAGAGCAGGAGGGGCAACAAGACAATGTTGCTGACAGATCCAGCAAATGATATTTTCATACATTAGTAATGAAAGGTATACTGAGTTTGACTCACTTTATACATGTTTTCCTTACAGTGAGCAATCAATACATGTATTAATTTAAGCAATGTATTCAGTCAATGAAAGAAATGTAATATAAAAAATCCATCACTTAGTTTTCTAACACAAAATATTAAAACTAGCAGTAAAGCAGTTACAATAAGTGAAAGTTCTAACTGACAAATTGTCCTTCATGGGTATTTTATAATTATTCTTTGGCACACTGTGCAGCAATGTCTGTATCAAATGGCATCTGCAGTCCATGAGTGCTGCTTGCAGCCACATAGTAAAGTGATGTATACGTGGGCAAGGTGCGGAAAAACCAGATGAGGAAATAAAATAGCATCTGACTTGGAGAAAACATTTCCGTACATCCCAGTGGACACTCCAGTGCTACTTGAGGGAGCTTTCCACTGTGAGGTCAATGTATTCAACATAATTTGGGGGTTTCTGACGCCTCAAGAAATTCTAATCTTTATACGTTCTCATTTATTTATTCTGAAAATATTTTTAAAACTAATTGACAACAACAAACAGCTATTTCTATACTAAAGGGTAAAAGAAAATAAAAAAATAGTAAAAATTTACTATGACTTTTTTTTCTCCTCTTATCTTGAGGTCTATGTATGGAGTTCACTGGAGACATTTAAAAATCACAGTAATAAAATCTTCTGTTCGATCTGACTTTTCAAAATGTTGAGAAGGCGATGAGTCAGAAACATCACAGCATCCAGCAATTAACTGACTCAGTTATAAATGAGTGCTTGATTCAGCTGTGGAGTAACCTAGACTTCACACAATGGAAGAAGAGTGAACACATGCTCCAGAACTTCAGTGAGGATAAGTGGGTGCCTTTCACTTCTATTTATTTATTTTTTGTTTTATTAACTGCACATTACCCTTGCTTGATTATTAATCAGGCACAATTTCTCTGTGTTAATTTAGGAGTTTAAAAATTGAGACAAATACCATATTTACATGGGTCATTTAAAAATAATTACATGTCAATATTATTTTTCCACATATATTTTTGTTTGTTTTCAAACTTTTCAGGTTTTTAACAAGTTTGTTTGGTGTTAATGGCGGTGACCAATGAGAGGAAGAAAATGGTACCTTTGGACACTGGGAAAATACAACACCATCAGATATGCATTTGATGAAACATATTTTAGAGCAGAGATTTTCAATCATTTTCATCTCATGGCCACATAAACTAATCACTGAAATTGTGCAGCACACCAGAAAATACATTATTAAATTTTTTGCCAATCTAACAAAAAATAGGTATAATTTTAATTCATTCACACCTAACAGCTATTGTGTTGGCTGTTGCCATTTTTTTTAATTTGACAATCTCAGGGAGAATAGGTCAGTGCCTCTGACTAAATAGGCAGGTATGACATGTTTTAAAAACCCCTGTGGCACACCAGTTGAGTATTGCTGTTTTAGCGCAATGTATATGCCAGGTTCTTCACTCACAGGAACTGTTCATTCTTTCCTAATGTATTTATTAGCGGCCTGATGGATTCATAGACTGAATTAAATTTCTCAAACATATGAGGGAATTTAGAAAGAATTGAAGAGATTCTAGTTTTATCAGAGCTAGAGTATCTTTCTGATTTAAATCAAGTCAAAGTGAGTTCTAAAACAGGTAGGATTTGTTTTCTTCTGGTACATACCAAGCCAATTTTAGAATTATTCAGATATTTTGGGGATTGAGAAAAGTCTGCTTTCCTAAGGCCATCCAGTGGCCTTCACCTTGGGTACCTTTCTCCCCTTGAACCTCCCTGACCTCTCACAACTAGAAAAGTGGTGCCCTGCAGGTGTGGGATGACCTTCACACTTCAGTGCTGGGGACAATGTGCATTGACAGGGATGTCTGTGCCTTAGAAGTTAGTCATTTTCAATTTCTGCTCTGATTGTTGGGATTACTAAACAGGACAAGTTAGATGTTTCTAAGTGATACCAAAACTATGGTGTCAAATAGAAAAAAAATACTTGTTTTACTGAATTTTCCACTTTTTATCACTTTGTAATGGTCTTTTAACCAGCAAATCCAAACAAGAGAATTTGCATGGTTTGTATCACTGTTCTGTATCTGACACAGTGAGTGGTGAAGAAATGCTCAGAATTACTGTTATCACTCTTCTTGCAGTAAAAATAAAACTTCTTTGAACAAAAGCAAACCTTTGTCAGTGTCATTACAAAAACTGTCAATTCTGTTTTTCTAAGGCGGAAGTGAATCTGAGTGCTCTCTGACTCCTGGCAGAGGACAGCATCTGTCACCAGTCAACCTGGGGCTCAAGGATGGGGAGGCTTTTTGAGGATAATGCTCATCGTTCCTGAGATTGGAGGCGGAACTCAGAGACAGATGGTGGGTGAGCCACAATCTTAGCTTCCAGATCACTGCTTTGCACAATCTGACCACAGGCACATCTCCCCATGCGGCACATAGATTGTTCTATTTGTGCTGATGTTTCATCACTTATGTGTTGAAAGTAACCATCTTTATTGATTGTGAATACATTCGAAACATGCAAATATGCTTTAAAGGTTTTAATAAAAGAATATAACATATCTACGACGAAACACCATATTTATTTTGTAGATTGGCAAATATCAAAAGTTTCAAAATATATTATGTGATCGAGGTGTGGGCCATTCTTATATATTGTAGGCTTATAAATTGATGTTAAAACATTAAGTAAATAAATATTCTTACACTGACCCTTCAATTTTGCTCCCAGGCATCCATCCCACTGGCATGTGCAGATACGAAAACAATTAAACAATTACATATGTACAAGTCACATCCTACAGCTGTTTTGGTAATATAATAAAAAAAATTTAAAACAGCCATGCCTATTAATAGAAAACTTTCTATGAAATAGAATAAAAATACAAAGTATAAATCCCTTTTACGTGTGCTGCTATAGAAATCTACCCGAATAATAACTTAAGCGAATAAAGCAAGTTGTTGAAGAATGTGCAGAGTATGTACTAATTTAATAAAGTGAGGAAAAACTAAGTACTTTTACAGGTATGTCTGTGTATATATGTGTGAGTTTATATACACACATTTATTTTGTTCACACGCACATGCACACACACACAATGAACACAAGGAAACCACTAATAGCAGTTGCTTTTCGGGGTAGAGTCTTAAATGATTAAGAAACAGAAAAAGGAGAAATATTTAATTTTATTTTTTTTTAATTTTGTACAATGCACTAGGGCTACTTATTAAAAATAATGTTTAAAATAAAAACAGATTATTTATTAACTGCTATTGGTATAGAACCAGAGCTTCAGATTGTAGGAAATAATTTCATATACTCTGCTCCTTGCCTTCTTTCTTGTTTTATCTGTTAATATATCCCAAAACAGAAAGCAGGGACTTGTGTCAAGTATTTCATATGCGCTTAGACTCTCTCAGGTTCTTCAATGAAAAATATTTCTTTCAATTTGATGTAGGGTTTTAAATTGCGAGACTTAACAATGAATCTATATTTACTTTGAACATTTCCTGCAAGCACTACACTAAAATCTGGGGTGAATCTCAGATAATCAATGCTCCTGGGGATTCTATGTTCTGTTCTCATTTTTCTGAAGGAAGTTGCCAGTAGCTTGCAAAATGTTTGCTGTTTTGTTTAATACTGTGCCGATGTTTGTTTTTAAATTATATATATACTTTTAAATGACTGCAGAATTTGGCAGCAAAGTGGTTTACTTCTGTAAAAGGCAATGTATTTATATTTTGTTGTAAGACTTTTTGCTCGTACAGGCATTGGTTTTTGAAAACAAAAATAAGGTTTAAGCAAATTGCGCTTCACACAGAAGCAGCAAAGTGAACCGAAGCAAGTCTGGTAAAGAAAAACAAGGTGACAATGTTCAAAACAAAATTACTCGGGACACCTGTTGAAGATGGTAAAGTAGAGTTTATTCAAGGGGGGCCATGGCAATAGTGTGCAGGGATCACTTCAACGGGATCTGGTAGTTGGGAGAGAGGTTGGACTCCACTCCACATTCAGGAAGGACAAGTAGGGATTTATAGCCAAGGACCGGGGTGGGGGTGGTAGTGGATGCAAAATTACTAAGAGGAAATGTCCAGGGTAAGGGAGATTATGGCTAAACTGATCAAACAAGATTGTTGCTGAAGACATCACCCAGGGAATGATAGAGGATGAGGAAGCTGACCAGACACGGAAGATGGTCAGACAAGAAGGGAAGGGCAGTTCTTAGGAAAACTAAATTGGCAAGTGAGCACACAGAATGGTCTACAAGAAGGTTCAGGAGTCTGACTACAGCTTGGTCAAGCAAAGAAACTTAGTCAGCAATTTTTTTTTGCCAGGTTGTAAAATTCTACAGTCTTTTTTAATATTAAGGAAGTTAAATAATCCCTACAGATAAACATCAGTTTAAAATCAGAGACTGATTACCTAAGGTATTGAAATACTGGCCCTTTATTTTCTTGAGAACAACCAACAGCAGGGTGTGATAAATAAAAATAACAAAACAATTACAAACTGCAAAAAATAAAATCCAAGTTTCAGAAATTCCACTCCTCAAATTGAGACAAACAACACTCAACAGGAATTTTACAACACTGCCAAGAATTATATATTGTAGAACAAACAGCCTGCCTTTTTGGTAGGATATAGAAAGAGCATTCTCAACAAAATTTCATCACTTGCTATATTTAGTTTAGAAATAATTTATTTTGATTTTTAATAACTTAATAAATAACTACAAGCTTATAGCTTACCTGATAAATAATTTTAAAAATAAGAGCCTACAAAACCACTTAGTTATACAGTCAAAAGGAAGCACTTATATTTTATAACCAGTTGCAACTTACTGGGTCAATAGCAATCCTGAAGGAGATGAAAAAATAACTTTAAAATATTGTATTAAAAGATTAAGAACCTCAGACACCCCCTAAGAGGGTAGATGACCAAGCATCAAATCAACCCAGAATTAAAATCTTCCAGAGAGGTCTTAATGTTTCCATCCCGCTTTGGACACAATAGGAATTACTCTTTGTGCTAAGAACTGACTAATCTTTTGCCAATCTGGGATGAGTTCCTGGGAGTCACAGTGAAATTAGACCTGAAATAAAGCCCCAAGAAATGCTTTCATTTACCACACCCTGCATGGGCACATGCAATGAGAAGCCTGGAAGCTAATCATCCCTCAGATCTATGTCACTCTTGACTTCCATCCAAAATACAAATCCATGGAAGCTAAACTTACTCCATCTCCCAGTCCCTTTTCTTAATGAAAGAATGCTACTGTAGCTCCTACTGAAGCACTTTCCCTGTTCTTCTCTAATTTTAATCTTGTTGTGTATCCGGCTTGCAAAAAGTTAACCCTACTCTCCACCCTTTCCTCTTAACTCTCATCATCAGACTTTGCTTATCTAAATGTAATTTGCCCTTGGATAATCAAATTTTATATCAACACACTTCTGTTAAGAAGTGCCCTTGGACACTCATCTTTTCACTACCTTTGGGTACTTTTATCCTAATTCTCTTAACAGTCTATGTCTACTAGTTTTGTACTTAGAAAACTGTGCTGTAATTGCTTATTAGGTCACATTGTGGACTATAAACTCAGTGAGACTAATAACTATAATGCCATGTCCATCATGACTTTCCTATTTTAAGTAGTTTTTAATGGAGTGTCTTCATAAATATATGTTAAAGGAAGGAACGGAGGGAGGGAGGAAGGAGAGAAGGAATAAGAGAGGGAAGAAAAGGAGAAAGATAAAAGAAATAAAAGAAGGGAGGAAAAAAGAGATGAAAGAAGGATTTGAAATCTAGCAAAGGTAAAGGCAAAGCACCGAGTAGAATAAAATAATAAAATAGAATGTAATTATGACATTTAATAGTAACACAGCTTCAGTACTAACTTCATACTGATTTTTAAAAAAAGAAGAAAATGTGCAAATATCTGCCATCAATTGCTGAGAACTTATGAGGGGTCTGAATCAGAAAAGGAGAAAATGATTAAAAAAGAAGTTCAAACCATGTTTAGAAAGGAGCCAGTCTGAGGACTGTGCCTTTTGTGCAGAATTAATAAATTGATTATGTTTCAAAGCCAACCAATTGAAAATAGATCAAAAAGTACCCCTCTCCAAGCACTGTTGTGGTAGTTATATATAAAGTCTTGGGACAACACACATTTAAAGAGCACATTTTATTATTGTAAACCATCAACATTATTGTAAACATCTGCAGTAAAGAATAAAAATAAAAAATCTTGTAAGGCTCCTGAGGTGTACTAAAACTTGTTACTGCAACACAATTGTCTCTTGTACATGGTAGTTGAAAAATAGTTCCAATTTTCAGTGATCTTCAGCTTGAATATGCTAAGCAAGAATATCCCATTTGTTCCAGAGTCTGCTTCTGTGATATAATGTTACTTATTATATGTAACTTCAACAATTTTGTTCAAAACTTCTTTGCTAATATGTTAATTTATATATTTGTCATTCTATTTATATTTGCTGTATTTTATTATGTGAACTTAAAAGTTCACATCATGAACTTTAAAACTACCTTATTTATGAACTTTTATACTATCTATTTTCCAGAAGGTAATCTGTTCTTTTCCAGAGCATCATAGCAAATTTTTTTAAGAGAAAATACTCTAGTTTTAAAATGCCAGTCCAGCTGAAACCATTGCTACATTTTGATAGTCTTTAGAAGTTTACTTCTTGTCATTTAGCCATGTGCACTACTAAACTTAATGATTTAATGGTTTATGAATAAAGTATAATTACTTTTAAGAGGCAAATTATTGCCAGAGCAAACTAATTTATCTTTCAGACATTAAACGAAAAAGATAGTTGTAATTTCAATGCATTGTCTTTTGGTAGGACAGTATAAACCATCCTTTGCAGAACTGCTATGATTCTTGATTCAACAGCACCATATACTTATTTCTAGAAGACCAAATACAGCAGTGTGTAAATATATATATTTTAGTATTTAATTCCTACCAACTTATTTTTCTTAATATGGTTGTTTTCTTAAAGTGTTGGTTTTTTCAGAAAAGATAGGCTATAGATTCAGTTAAATATCTCCAAAATAAGAACATTTAATGAAATGATAAAATTACTTTAAACATTTCCATCACATGCCCACTTGCCATTTTTTAATTTATTCTATATCCAAATGAAGTCGTGTCACTTCACTTGTAATTTTGCTATGTCTTGATAGTTTCTGTAAAATTTTCTCTAATCCCTATTTCTCCTTATGGTATGCCAGTTAATGAAACCGGAGGTAAAGAATAGGAGAAATAGTCCGGGGCCTGCCCAAGTTCAAGAATCTATAGGAGACACTCCCGACAAAGTCTATCTCTACCCAATAAAATGGAATTTTTGGAATTCCAAAGTAGTACACACATGATTTATGAGTAGAACTAGAGATAAATTCAATTTGCTAAACCACTGCAAGGGAGACTGTCTGGCTTGCACCTTGGTGCTGTGTAGGGGAGATTAATGGGACTCAACATTAAGATTTCTAATCACATGATTGCATAGCAAATTTGCTATGCAAATTCATCTAGGTGGTACTAAACAAACAAAAACAAAATAAAGTAGACTCTCCTCAACTAATTTATTAATTTTTTAAAAAATTCCAGGTAACATTTTTTTCAGATAGGAGTTAATGTTCCATATTATCTTGTTAGTGTTCACCATTAATTCACAGTCTTTTTCCTCAACCACATAGATTCAAAACTCAATTATTAGCTGTCTGAAAGTAGATTACCCTCTGTAAATAAACTGACAAATCAATATTAAACAGTGGTAAGCAAGAATAACAATGATAGCCTAAAAGGTACATATGAGGGCTAAGCTATGGGGTAATCTGGAATAAAACACACACCAAGAATCAAAGACAAAGCACTTAAAGATGTAGGTGGGCTGACTTAAGGTAGGTGATATTTTTTTCATCCTTCTTTATGCTCTGATGAATCATCTTTCTATCCCTTCTATATATGTTCATGAAACTGAGGCCAATGATTTAAAATGAGATCATTTTCTCCCCAGGACAACACTAACAAAACTAACATATTTTTCCGTCTTCATCTCTATTGATTTTAACAGTTTTTAAAATAAAAGAATGAATTTGATAAGACAGAGACATATTTAAGCTCTTGATATGAAAGTGGTAAGGAAGTTCTTAAAATGTTTTCATGTCATTATTTGCATTTTCCTACATTCCTAGACAGAATGCATATCATTCCTATGGTAATCAGATATGATTCTCCATTCTTCTGAGTATTCACGGGAGAAAGATCACCTTTTCCTGTTTTACTTATTAATGGACTCACATTTGCAAAAACAAAATTTTTGAGCCCTTTACTTGACCCAGTCATAAGTCAATCTTTGTAAAGAAATATTTGCTCCAAAAAGCAGGATCTCGGTTTTAAAATCATAGTAGAATGTAGAAAGACTCTTAGAATTTTAGAGATCTTCAGTCTAAAGATTGGTACCTTCTGAGTTAAGGATTACTATGGGCACTACCAATAGAGCCTAACAAATAAATATGTAGTAGAGACGTTAGTATTGTAGAAAACTAAAAAAACATAATTGGAGAAAATCTAGTCTATTCAGGAAATAAGAGTCAGAGAGGAATTCAAGATAAATAAGTGAAGTCATATAAATTTATTTACAATTTTAACTTCAGGATCATAATAGACCATCTAACTCACACTGAATAGAGGCCTAATCTAAAGGGCTAAGAGATTGTGGGACATAATGAGGTTCATTTATTTTTTTCAGAGGATTGAAACCTGTCTTTCATTAGTTGAGAATGGATCAGTTAAAGCTTTAGTTTGTTTAATAGGAAAGTAAAGTCCTCTACAATTTGCAAAGGATGCCGAAGTAAAGTTGAAAATTTTTACTCCTTAAAAAAGCACAAAGTCCCACAAAACAGTTTTTAAAATAAAAGAATGAATTTGATAAGACAGAGACATATTTAAGCTCTTGATATGAAAGTGGTAAGGAAGTTCTTAAAATGTCTCATTTTATCACAGTAGCTTAGGTTCTGAAATTATCTGGCTCATTAGAAAACTAAGTCATTAATGAAAACCCAAAACTAACCAAATACTTATTTTTGTCTTTATTCATTTATTTGCCATAAAAGTAAGAACAAAAGGAACTCCTTTGATTAATGGCCTCTGCTAATCATTTCAGTAGAACACATGAAGACATTTTTAAAAAATTTCATTTCACTAACAAATTTTGTGTTAACCATAAATGTCACTCATATGCAAATTATACATAAATATTCAGGGTGATCTATATTTTATCAGTAGTAACAGAAAGCTTGCCAGTCAGTGTGGGTTTAAACAAGTAATTAGTACATGTTATTAAACATTTTAAACAAATGGGCTGCACCAAACCCAAATTAGGAGAGTTCAAAGAAATTTCACAGCATCTTGATTGCACAGGTGTCTGAACTGCTGAGAAATTCTGCATTCATAAAAGATTAAATATCTTAGTTTAACATATGTTATAATCCTCATTTCAATCCCAGTCTTTTAATAATCATTTTTGAAAACTATTATCATGACCTAAGTCTTTGCTGTCATCTATTTTCTGATGTTTATATCTTCTGGGGAAATTCAGGTAAATAAGGAAAGTCCAAGGGGGATCAACCTCTGAACTAGAAGGTGTGAAGCAGGATTCTTCAGACCTTCCAACTAAACCAGGGTCATTTCTCACAGCTGAACCTGTAGGACTCAAGGGAGACAGATTTGTTGAATGGTAGCACTGTGACAGAATCTCACAGTCTGAGGTTTCACTTCCTTATAGTTTCTTTTTTTCAAAGGTTTAATTCAAGACACCAGCTTCTTCTGATTCCTTCTTACTCAGAAAGTACAGCCAGTTTATTTCCAATTTGTCCACTATGTTTTGAATCATCACAATAGACTCCCTGATATTTTGTATCCCTAGGCTATTTTGTAAATCTATTATACTATTTTATACTAGCACATCCAATGAAACAAATCAGACTATTTCTGCTCAAAAAGACCAGCTTCAACTGTCTTAGAAACTTAGAAACTTTTGTTGAATTCATTAGGTGCTATTATTTAAAACAAAAAAAAATTACATTTCATGAGCAAGATTATTTTAGGTGTCATCCAAACTAAATCATGTAATAAATCAGACTATGCAATTTATTTATGTATTATTCTAAAGATTTTATTTATTTAGTTTCTAGAGAGAGGGAGGGAGAAAGAGAGGGAGAGAAACATCGATGTGTGGTTGCCTCTCATGCTCCCCCTACTGGGGACCTGGCCCAGAACCCAGGTGTGTGCCCTAGACTGGGAATTGAACCAGCAACCCTTTGGTTCACAGGCTAGTGCTCAATCCACTGAGCCACACTAGCCAGGGCCAGATTATGCAATTTAGACGGCTCAGAACAAAGTGATTAAATGTTCTGGATTTAGTGACTCATGACTATTGCCTCTTCCTGATCCCTAATTTTATAGAGAACTCTCAGCACCTATGGCCAAGAAGTGATAACCCTGTATGACCTGACCCTACTCCCACTCATGGCTAATAGATGGCTAGCCAAGGATGGTTTCCTGCTCTGAGCTTCATCCACCATATTCTCCCTGCTGGAAATTAGGACTTAAAACGTAGACTATCTCTACTGAGCTGGAGGTCAGCAGTGAAAGATGCCCTTCAGAAAGAAAGAGAATACAAATTTGAATCAGATCTCAAAAACAAATAAAAAAAAGATGCAACAACTCTTCAAGTCCTAGAAAACAAAAGACAGTCACATTTATTGTGATGTTTCCAATTTCTGGTTCCAATCTCTTCTAAGGCTTTGTGATACGTCCTGAACTTGAATTTCTAAAAATGTGTGAGATTCTCAGTGGGCTTTCTTATTTAAAACTAGTACAAACAGGATTCTGTTTTTTTGCATCCAAATAGCCCCCAATTAATGTCCCCAATTAATGGGAATTTTGCAGTCTGATATTTTTGTACTTTTGTGGATCAGTATCTTTAACACAATCTAAATCATGGTAGAAATTAAATGCATATTAATTAATTGATATTTGCCTTTTAAAATCTTTTAAAAATTTAATTTAAAGACATTTTTCTAAAAAAAAAGAGGGAGAGAGAGGAAAAAGAGAGAGACCATCTTTTCAACAAAGTTAGGATTATTTCCTTTTTTTCCATTTGTCTCCAGTTCTATATGCCTCCACTAAGACACTGGTATCAGTCTTCGTACTCCACAAAGGCAACACAGAATGCCTTGTGTTGGTTCTCTCATAGAGAAGACACTGCGAATGTTCATGTAGTTTGAAGTCAAAGAAGAAATGCAATTGGAATACATATATTTAGAATAATACAACAAGAACAACAACAAAGCTTAACTCTTATGTTGTATGTAAAAATCTCATGCCAGCTTCTAGTGCAATGGCAACTTCTTTGTCGGCCCAACTCCACATCGAAGGGAAGGACAACAGACTTCCCGATCACAAAAGAGAATTAGTATGATTAATTCTCAGATAAGTAGGGATAGTTTTCTGTCTCTAAGAAATATAGTTTCTGTTATCACTTAAATTATTTGCTTTAGAGATTTAAAGTATCTCTGCAATTAAGTTTAAAAAGGAGTAAAATTAATTCTCTATCAGCAAAAATAGTTTGAGATCAACACTATCCCACACTAGCCATATGTACTATGATGTGTAGCTTTATTTTTCTTAATACATAAAACACCTACCACATAACAGTTTCTTTGAGGGGTTACTTAGCATAGTGCCTGCCTAACCAAAACCATAACTCTGAAAATAAATGTTATCTCTCTTCCAATTTTTCTGATAAAACTATTATCCCTGAATAATTTTAGTGAGTATGTTTTGTTACTATCCTTTCCCCCACCAAAAGGAAATAATAATATTTAATTTGTTTTTAGTATTCCTTCAGTTTAAGATATTATTCAGAGGGTATGATTCTAGTGTCAATTGAGAATTTACTGCTCACATGCCTATTCATAACTATGTTGAAACTACTGTGACCAATAAAAGTACCTACCACATATCATTTTCACTTTCTTTCTCTGTCCCCCCTCTGCTTTTCTCTCTCTTTCACACACACACACATCCTCAGAAAATTGCAGTAAGAACAGAGTCAGTGAAGTGTCTGTCTTCATGCAAAATATTGGTTGTAATGGAGTCCCTATGTAAGTTTTGAGAAAAATGCATTCAATAATGCTGAGTACATCAACCAAGAAGTTTACACTGTCTACTGATGGTTACTGTACCAGGGGTCACTGGACTAAACAATTCCTTCAAGTTTGGCATGGTTTCTAACACATAATAGTGTTTGATCAAGTGAACGCATGCTTTTGAATAATTTTAAGTAAATTTTCAGATAAGTGAATGACATTGAAAAGTGAATAACTACATATATGATGAGATGAATTAACTCTAGTACCCACTTTATGCCCAAATCTGTATTTATCAGAAGTACCTGTCTCAGAGTGCATATAGCTCATGTTTAGTAATCTACATGGATGGTCATTAGAAAAAGTATTTTAGTAAAAACAAATTTAGTTTGTTGGTTGGAACAAAATAAGTGAAGCATCACATAAAGAAATGTATGCGGGAGTATTTTAACTGAAAGATCAAAATTGGAGTATGCTAAGTGAGAATTTAGACTTTACAAAATGGATTCTGTGAAAGCGTTTATCTATGTTGTTATTAAGCAAATGTGGTTTACTGAATCCTTTTTCCCTATATTGAATATGTAGCATTTTCATATTCTCAGACTTTTAAGAATATTGGCAGGCTTATTTCAAGTTATTAAGTGTCAGAAAAGTGTCCATGACCAACATGAGAAAACAGACTCTTCATGCTTTTCAATGCTCAAAACATATTCAAATGTAAAAATCCAATAATTTAATTGCAATAACAAACTCAGTGATGTGTGTTTATCTTGCTTTTACACACAGGGATTTACTAGAAATCACCTTATGGAAAAGTAGTTCTATGTGCTAAAGCCCAAATTCAATGGAGCACTACACATGAAAGTTATTAAAATCAAATGATTCTTTTAAACTTTAAATTTAAACTCAAGAGCTAGATAATCCAAACGGAAGTTAAGGAAAATGCCTCTTTGGGAAAGAGTCAAACTACTGCCTTTGGAGACAAAAAATGGTAAGTGTTAGGACGCTTCTTCCAGACCAAAGGAAATTCTATACATTTCAGTAGAAAGAATGATATTTATTCATGTGTGTTGCATTGCACATATAAGTGTATTATTAAAAATTAATTTAAAAGATATTATAATATACCTAACTAAAAGAAGAGATTAATTTCCTTATATTTTACATTTGTAATATTACTAATATCAACTTTTAATTTAGCCTTTAATTTAGTTTCCACAATTTGTTCTCTACAACCTCATCACCTTTGCAATGAACAGTGTATAGAACACAAAAATATAACTTAACTCTTCCTCTCTCTCTTTCTGAAGTCAATAAATAAAAATTAAAAAAAGACTATAAACGCCCTGGCTGGCGTAGCTCAGTGGATTGAGCGCGGGCTGCGAACCAGGCATCGCAGGTTCGATTCCCAGTCAGGGCACATGCCTAGGTTGCAGGCCATGTCCCCCAGCAACCGCACATTGATGTCTCTCTCTCTCTGTCTCTCTCCCTCCCTTCCCTCTCTAAAAATAAATAAATAAAATCTTTAAAAAAAAAAAAAAAATTCTTAAAAAAAAAAAAGACTATAAACTATTTATTTTGCTATAGAGAAACTAAGAAATTCCAAATTGAATAATGGTTAGCTAAATAAAAAAGTGGTCACAGAGAGAGGATGGAATAAATCAAATAAAAAACTTTAATTTCTAAAGTTTTTAATAACATGAAAACATGATCTTTATTAAGTTAAGTGAAAACAACACATTATATATGGTATTGTGTGTATCTAAATGGTGAATATACTAACTCTATTTTAATTATGCAAATAAAATATATTGGTCAGTATCCCTGATAACCAAGCCAGTACACATTAAAACAACAGTGAGTTACATTTCCCACACATTAGATGGAAATTAGTTTTAACACTGAAAGTACCAGATGCTGTCCAGGTTGGAGGGAGAGTGATCTTGCACATTGCTAGAAAAGATGCCATATCAGTGCAGCACAACCACTTTCAGAGAGCAGCTTGTCAATAATTAGTCAAGTTAATGTTATGTTATCTTCTAAAACCCAGCAACTCTACATATAAGGACATATCATAGGAAGAGGCACATGTGCAAAAATGCTTATTGTGCTATCAAAATACTTTAAAATGAAAATGAATCATTCATATAGAGGCAAATGGTTTGTTCTCTCAACACAATACTAGTTAAAAATGAATAAACTAGGTTTATATGTAACAACATGGAGATATTGCAAAGAATTAATATTGAGTAAAAACAAATTATAATATGTATGTATAACATTTATGTAATTTTTTAATCCTCACCTGAGGATATGTTTATTGATTTGAGAGAGAGAGTGCAACATCGAAGTGAGAGAGAAACAGTGATCAGTTTCTTCCTGTACACACCCTGACAAGGGATTGAACCCGCAGCCTAGGTATGTGCCCTGACCGAGAATCAAACCTGCAACCTTTTGGTGTATGAGACAATGCTCCAACCAATTTAGCCACCCGGCCAGGGTTTATGTAATTTTGAGATACTCAGCCCTGGCTGGTGTGCCTCAGTGGATTGAGCACTGGCCTGTGAACCAAAGGGTCATGGGTTCAATTCCCAGTCAAGGCACATGCCTGGGTTGTGGGCCAGGTCCCCAGTAGGGGATATGTGAGAGGCAACCACACATTGATGTTTCTCTCCCTCTCTTTCTCCCTGCCTGTCCCTCTGTCTAAAAATAAATAAATAAAATATTTTTAAAAAAATTTTAAAGATACACCAAACACCACTTACCTACAAGTATGTGCATGTATATAAAATATAACTATAGATGCATAAGAATGATAGATACTAACTTCATAGTATTCATTACCTCTGGGAAAAGAATGAGGAACTAGTATGAGAAGGGGCTTAGCAATAGCTCTAACATGTTTTAGCTTATAAATAAACTATTTATAAACTATCTGAAGAAAATACCAACATGTGAATGATATAGTCCCCACTTATGCAACAGGGATATGTTTCAAGCCCCCCAGTGGACGTATGAAGCCGAATAATACCAAATCCTATAAACACTATGGTTTTCATTTATATATATACATATGTGTGTATTTATATATATATATATATATATATATATGCATGTGTGTGTGTATGACTAAAACTATGATAAAGTTTAATTTTTAAATTAGGCACAGTAAGAAATTAACAGCAATAATCACAAAATATAACAGTTATAATAATACCCTATAAAATTGTTTTGTGAATGGCTTTGGAGCCATTATTAAGTAAAATGAGGGTTAGTTGAACACAAGTACTGTGACACCTCCACAGTCTATCTGAACACTGAGAAGACCACTAAGTGACTCACGGGCAGGGAGCATATATAGTGTGGATACACTGGGTAAAGGGACGATTCAGGTCCTGGGCAGGCTGACACAAGATTTCATCACACTACTCGGAACAGCTCACAATTTAAACCTTATAACTTGTTTATTTCTGGAATTTTTCATTTAATATTTTTGGTTGGCCATGGGTATTTGGAACCTCAGAAAGTGAAGCCATGGGTAAGGGGTTACATATAGTTATAAGCATGCTATGCGCAGTTACAAGCTCCTTGGGTGCTAACGCAACAGTAGGCTATTTTTGAAAGAAAGATGAGTATAGCGTTATTTAGGTGCAACTCTGCAGTGTCCCTCAGGGCCAGTCACGTCCCAAGCCCGCTGCCCTTTGTGGTCCTCAGCAGCTTTTTAGAGTGGGCTGTCATCACGACACTCATGTATGTGGAAGGTATCAAGATTTATTCCAAATACTGGCTTGTTAAAAATATTTTCTTGTGTTTTATAAATATGAATATAATATTTTTCTCTATTGGCTGAAAACATTATAACAAAAATAAAAACATATAACAAAAAATTTTGATACTGGAAACCAGGGCACATGCTACTGAGAAAACATTAGCTGGAAAGGTGTTCCATAGGGCTATGCCTTCAATATCATTTTTGGACACTTTGTTCCTATTAATTTATTATTGTCAATAGTATCTTAGTGGATATATTTGAGGGTAGCTTATCCTGTATTTTGAATTATTTGTTTAGCATTCCTCAAAGAGGTATTATCATACCTGTATGTAAAAAAGATTCTTCTACCTAAAATAAAGTCTAAATTTCTTTCCTGAAGCTTGTATAATGAGATATCCTGCGGAGCCTGGCAGGAAAAACTGCCAATTTCAAAGTCATAAGCATTTTCTGCCATCTAAAAAGAAGATTGGAATTTACCTTTCAAGCTAACGGCTTCTTTAGATGGGGAGAATCGCTTTATCAGGTCATTTAATCAAGCAGCTTTAAAGTAAACACCCTCTATTGTCCTTGGAAGGATCAGAGTGGTTTGAAAGTAAACCAAATGGAGAATTTGTAAATGATCAAGTTAAAAATTCTGCTTGGTTGAAAAGAAAAGGGGGGAGGGTGAAAATTCATCAGATAATTAAGACTCCTCAGATTTTATATAAAACAAATACTCAATATTAATGTTGTTCATCCAGGCTTGAGCTGTTCCATGCCTGAAAGTTTTTGCTTATTTTAAACAAATGAGATATGGCCTGACAAGAGATTCCATGGGGTCTAGACTTTTTCAGGCGGGATGGGTTGGCCCGATCTTCTTCCCTTACACAGAAGAAACCAACTGTGAAGGGCACAGGACTACGGTTGTGGGGAAACCCGTGATAGGATTTACCACTGCATATTCATGTTACTGAGAACTGTACTTTCTACAGTACAACTGTACTAATTGTCCACAATAATCAACAGGTAAAATATTTTTTTTTAGTAGAAGACAATGTTTATCTTGACTATATGTTTTCTGCCCACCTGTTTTTTATTCATTTTTAATATTTTTATGCTGAGAGAGAACAATCTTCTTTTTAAATTAAATTTATTGGTGTGACATTGGTTAATATAGGTTTCTAGTATACATTTCTATGGTACCTAATCTGTATATTGCTTTGTGTCACTGAGTCCTGGATTGGGCAGGGTGGGTTTGAGTTACGTTGGGGAGAGGGAGGAAATAAAAGAAAATTCTTTCTTTGGGTTCAGAAGGTGAATATATTCTGAGATCCAAGGCAATGAGATGTTTTAGATCTCTGATTAATAACTAAATGTGCAACAGCATTATCAGAGAGGAAGAGTCTGCAAAATCGTGAAAAATTTATTTTGGCAACCTAAAAATAAAATGCAAAAGTGAGAGGCAACAGGTGTTTATTTGGGATTCAAAAGAATTGGAAATCTGGTAAGCACAGATTTAGACAGAAATTCAAGTAGTGTTCAGTTTAGGAGGTGAAGGCAGTGGGTAGTTATGAAAAAGGCGAGGAGAATAATTACAGGGGTGAAAGAAGGAATTTCTGTTGGCATTAATAAGACAAGGAAGAAATTTCTACAGGTTCAAATAAGCTAAGTCATTCTTTAGCTGTACATAGCGGGTCTAATTCTAAAGAATGTGTTTCATTTTCAGTGGGTGGCTTTCCTGTCGGCTTTGCAAACAGTTGCTTGGAATGCAACCTTGCCTTGGCCCAGCCATTTTGCTCAGTTCCAAAACTGCAAAGGTTTGAGGAGTAAGATGTGCGAGGCAGCCCCTGCCTCTGGGCTGGCAGCTTTGTTTCCATTCCGCAGTGGTTCCACTTGTATTATTTTTCACACCTTTCACATCATAAAGTAAGGTTTTCATATAAGGTTATGATTGTATCATTTTATGTTAATATCACAAGTGTGTAAGAGTGCTCATTTCCCTTTCCAGATTGCTTCTTTTTATTTAAAATGAAAAATACCCTATTCAGTTTTAGAGTCTAGACCTATTGCCCATTAATTAGTATGAGAAAAATTATACACTATATCTCACAAACAGACAATCAATAGTATAGAATAACACTTGTTTATAACTAAACATTAGAATATTGATAAACGATAGCTCTCAGACTATATAGAATTCAAATTAATCCACAGATCCCTGAGAGCTTATTTTTTAAATTATTACTATTTTAAACAGTCTACAGTTCACACAGGAGTCATATGGCTCTAGTTAACAGTGATTATAAATGTGTCTCCAGGGTCATATTATTCTAGTATTGCTATTTTAGAACACATAAAATGATGATTAATATTGATGTAAATATCTCTGTATTGTAGGGTTGTACATATTAACACTAAGCTATGTTGAAAATTAGCATTCAATTAAAGTCCAAAATACCATGTCAATGCATTTGTTGATGAAGAAAGAGAGTAATTTTTCCTAGAAACACAATATATTTCTTGTGAATGTCTGCTTTTTAGAAACAAATAGTTATAGTGGGATTCCTATAGCAAGATATTTAATGAGAGATGAAAACTTAGCCAAAAGATAGTGAGTGTATTTTTCAATGAACCTCTCTCCAAGCAGGCATGCCAGGCGGTAATGAGAAGCGTTCCTGGGTTCCACTTTATGCAGGGCCATCTTTGTAGTAATGTATCATCTAAACACCTTTTTCTGATGATGTATTACTCAAATGCATCATCAGCCAGATTGGTGTTTCTAATGATTTATAAGTCCACTGAATCATTAGAGTGAGGCACGGCAATAATTTAGTATTCAAAGTTGTTTCCAGATGGATAATAAGGATTCGGGAGTAAATTTTAGAGATATGCAATGCAAAATCAGACAAAAGAGGAAATAACAATATGCTGAATATCAGTCCACTTATTAAGGAAACATATACCATATTATCTGTGTTTAGTCAGCAGTAGTAACTGACTAATGTATTCTTTGGTTCCATCATTCTTTTGCCTGAGTCAGTAAATGTAGAATAATACTTTCAGGGCTAATGATTTCAATAATTAACAACAAACCTGAATGATTGTTATTTAAGAACTACAGTTGAAAATCAAAGAAGCAGAACCTACAATTTCCCATGTTTCTATACTTAGAGAGAATGTCCATAACAGGAAATCTTAGATTTTAGAAATTATATAGTTTCACTGTAGCACTGCTTATACATTGGAGAGAAAACTAGTTGGCCATGTTTTTAAGATATTAGTTTTAAATGAATTGGGTGTGTTAGCTTTTAAAAATATTTTTTTTGACTTTTTTACAATAGGAATGTTTTAATTTTATTTTCAATTACAGTTTACATTCAATATTATTTTCAGTTTCAGGTGTATAGCAGAGTGGTTAGGTGATCATATACTTTACAAACATGTTTATTTAAAAAGCATACATATAATATTTTAACTTTATCTCAGCTAATAACAGAAACATTGGGTCTTCAGTTGTAAAAGTGATGTCATTTCCCTGATACCACATTTGGTGAGAAATCAATTTCAACTTCCAAGCATAAAGAAAATTTGTAATAGCACAGTAGTTTCCTTTCAATCATTTGATACAAAAGAAAAGTCAAACCTTGAGACAAATGAACACTTTTTCTACTTTTAAAGGAACATGTACAATCAATATATGTTAAGAGTAAAAATTCAAGGAAGATAGAAATACACAGGTTATAAGTTGAAATTCTCTTTCAATCCTCAATCTTATTTGTTTGCTTAAAGTAATCCCAATAAACAGTTTTATATGTATCTTTGTAGATTGATGCATATGATATGTATTTATATAAATTTTAATAATTTATATTTTAATAATTTGGGGGGTATTATGATTATTCAAAATCATACAGCCAATAGCACTGGTTTTGTTTGTAAGGGTGTTACAGAACAAACAAGGGGGGGGGGGCTGAGACGATATACTATTACTGAAAGGAAGCCCCAGGTCCATTATGTCCGCCGTCTATAGGAAAGATGTCTCTCAATGCCAGAGATTTGTGAAAAGGAAAGGAAATGTTTATTTAATGCTATACAAACTTAAAGTAGTGACCTAAGGTCTTCATCAAAACCCTAAAGTCCCTTAAAACACCCACAAAGACACACAGTTCTTCCTTCCCCCTTTGCCCAGTCTGGGGTACCATATCTCAGGAAAGGAAATAGAAGTGCTTGACTTGGGCAGACTCCGGTTCTTCCCAGTAATCCTTTTCGGCTGGGAGACCTTCCTTGGTTCCCAGCACCATCAGCTGTGTCACTGTCCAAGCAGGATCTCCAATTAATCCAAAGCCATGTGGCACCTTCTCTTGGCCTACTGGTAAGAGTTCTTTCACCCTTCTCCCAGGCAAAGTCTCTCTTGCTTCCCAGGCCTGTGGCCAAAAGGAGCACCCCAAAGCCTCTCTCCTACCAGTCCTCTCTCCTACCAGAGCTTCAGGGGTCTGCACTCTGGCGAAACCACGTGGTTCTCCCCACAAAGCTGAGGGAAGGGGGGTTGCCACTCTGCCAAAGCCGAGTGACGATTTTCTGCTAAATCCACATGGTGATTCTCTCTCACAGGGCTGCAGGAGTCTCTACCCTGCCAAAGCCACATGGTTTCCCCCAAAGCTGCCGTGTCTGGGTTTAAATCCCCACACCAATCTTCCTCTATAGCCCCATTTCCTACTCCTCCCACACTCGGTCACACCTGCCCTCAACCTCCCATTCTTTCCAGCCTTTCTAGCTGCCATTGTGGATGTGGGCAGGTGTAGCCCGGTGTCATGGAGCCAATCATCTCCAAACTCCCATGCAGGTGCTATAACTCCAGGCACCTGTCCCCCAGTTACGTATTGGTGGGGAAGTTACTTCCATTCCCCTGGCTCAGGGCATATCCACAGCTATTTAATATATCCATGTAACCAGTCAAAGGTTATAGATGTGTTAAATGACCACACCAGAGGTTAGCTGCAAGGCTCTTGCTGTGCGAAACAGATCTTAATGGGCCTGCTCCATTTGTCCCTTCCCCCAACTCACACCTGGGCCGGGGGCGGTGAGGACATCCTAATAATTTCTGAACACCTTGAGTTCTGGACCCCATTCCAAATCCCTATGTGGAGTCCCCCCTCTTGGCTGCACCCTGCAACAAGGAGAGAAGCAAATTCTTGGTGGAGCATAAAATGAGAATTGAAGTTCAGTGATTAAGGGAGGGGCTGAACGTTTTTGGAATAGACATTGCAAGAAATGAGACATCAAAGTGCAGACATGAAATAAAGGATAATCCCAATGAACTTCATGACTAAATAACATTCCTAAGTAGTTAAATTCCTTGCATCAAAACCTAATTATAAATGCCCATTCTGCCATTTGCAGTTCTAGTTTCTTTTTGTCTTTTTATGCAGCTGAAATCAAATATGCAATATAATATTCGTGATAACTTGGCCTCTAAAAATTAGACAATAAAACCTTCAGATATTTGACACTGAGTTATGTAATTAGTGTCATAAAACTTCAAAAATACACAATTTACACTAGATGGTATTTGTTAAAGAGATAATTTTTGGAAAAAGGCAAAATCATAACTTTCATGTATATAAAAGGATACATGTTAAAGACTGCATTTAACTTACATGGGAACCTGGCAAATGTCATAACTCATTCAAAAAAGAACAAAAACCAAATATTTATATGTCAGGAATATTGAAATAACTATGAGAACAAGGAAAACTAGTTTTTCCACAGTGTATAAGAAAGATAGTTGAACCTCTGCCCAATAGGACAGAATCTGTATTTCTATCAATTACATACACAGAGTATTAAATTTCTCAAAGACAGTGAAAGACTAATATCAGAAAACTTGAATTCGTATTCTGCAAAGAGTGCATATACATACATTTTTAGAAACCACTTTTTTTCTGCATATATATACATAGAGATCCTAATAAGCTACTTTTTAAATGAAATGTTGGGACTTTGCAACCAAGTTTTTTAGTATATCCATCTGACAAAATGTTGAAAATAGTTCCAATGTTGTTTGTTCACATGACTTCCAAAGAACCTTCACAGGTGGATTCTAACCCTATCAGAATTAATGTCATGTTTCTTCTGCTGATAACACTTTGGATATTGGTAGTGAAATTTCTATAGGGTTCTGTTTAATGTTATTAATGCCTGTATAATAAACCTAAACTGAAACATTTAAGCACACAATGGTATATTGAAATGTTAATTATTCAACCAGAATCAATGTGTATTCTTGTTATATGAATACCATTCTAAAGTGAACAACAAAGATGACTTGTAGGAGTTTTTCAGTTTTCTATAGTCTCATTCATTTATTTTTGCTTTTACTTTCCTGGTCTTTGAGGTCAAATTCATAAAATCCTCTCAAAGACCAAGTTTCATAAGTTTAGTACCTATGTTTTATTCTACGTAATTTATTTTTTCAGGTCCTATATTTAGCTCTTTGACCGATTTGGGGTTAATTTTTGTATATGGGGACAAACATAGTCTAGTTTCATTTTTTTGCATGTGGCTTTCCAATTTTCTTAGCACCATTTACTGAAGAGGCTTTCTTTTCTCCATTTCATGTTTTTGGCTCCTTTGTCAATAGGACAAAAGGCAACCAAACAAATGGGAGAAGATATTTATAAACAACAGCTCTGACAAGGGGTTGATGTCCCAAATATATAAAGAACTCATACAACTCAACAGAAAACAAAAAATCCAATTAAAAAATGGGCAGAGGACCTAAAAGACACTTCCCCCAAAAAGACGTACAAATTACCAACAGGTGTGTGCAAATATGCTCAACTTCACTAGCTGTTAGGGAAGTGCAAACCAAAACGACAATGAGATACCACCTCACACCTGTTAGAATGGCTGTTACCAACAAAACAGGTCATGACAAGCGTTGGAGAGGCTGTGGAGAAAAGGGAGCCCTCATTCACTGCTGGTGGGAATGTAAACTGGTACAGCCACAGTGGAAAACAGTATGATGTTTCCTCAAAGAATTAAAAAGAGAGATGCCATATGACCCTGCAATCCCTCTTCTGGGTATCTACCCAAAAAATTTGAAAATTTTTCTTTGCAAAGATACGTGCACCCATGTTCATAGCAGTATTATTCACAATGGTCAAGATATGGACACAACCAAAGTGTTCATTAGAAAAAGATGTGTTACATCTATACAATAAAATACTACTGAGCAATAAGAAAAGATGAAAAACTGCCATTTGTGACAATATGGATGGATCTTGAGACTATCAAGATAAGAAAATAAGTCAGACAGAAAAAGTCAGGAACCATATGATTTCACTCACATGCAGGATGTAAAACTGAAAGAAACAAAGGAACAAGCAACACAAACAAACAAAAACTCATAGACAGACAATAATATGGTGGTTACCAGAGGGAATGGGGTAGGGAGATAATAAGGGTGAAGGGGGTCAATTATATGGTGACAGAAGAACATTTGGGTGGTAGACACACAAATGCAATATACAGATGATGTAACATAGAATTGTACACTTGAAAAACTGTGTAGTTTTATTAATAAGTATCACCCCAGTATATTTAATGAAAAAAAAAAACACTTGGAGAATTAAACATAATGAGATTAAAATAATTAAATTTTGAAATCTAATTTAAAACAAGTCTTTGAATGACATTAAGAACACTGTAATAAATTATTTTTCATAGCTATCAAGAGCAGAAAAAATCCGTTTATTTTCCCTATGAAAATGCACTTTAGAATATATACATGTGCTAACATTAATTTTTTAAATGCTGACTGAGGGGAATTGTTGCTATCCTTTCCCTGCTTTAAAGAGAGCAGGTTCTCATGTATCCAAGGTGGCCTAAAAGTAAACAGAAAGTGGGCTAGAAAATTAGAACCACTTGGGAAATTGTACAAATATTGCAAAGACCCATATTGGAATACTCAGTTTCAAAAGATCAGTAATAAAGCTTAGGAATGTGAATCTTTACAATATTTTTCAGGTGATTTTAATATATGTCTACATGTGTAACCTTTCACAAGATATACTCAACCCTTTTTTCTAACTTATTATCCAATTAACCTCTTATGTCATTAGAATTAAATAATTTTGTGCAATATAGCTTTATGTAAACAGTGAAGTGAGAAAGGCAAAATGTGTTAGTAATTCCTGAATTTTCAGGTTTCAGAAACCCATTACAATCCAAGATTCAATGTCTATGATCCCAGGACAGAAGATAAGGGTGTCTTTAGTCAGATGCCTTCTTCTGTTTTGGGTGTGTGTTATCAAAACACCTGTGCGAAGTCCCCTGAGACCCTGGCAATTGCCTTGGACTATTTTCAGTCTGGCTTTGTCTTGCTATATTCTATTTTTACAATGTTCTTATATTATTCATTAGCTTTAGCAAGTCATAATAATTTGTTTTGCTATTCATAGTCCCTCAGGATTTATTCATGTACTTTGCTGATAATGAACTGGTTTGTTTCTGTTTTACCAATAGCTTATCAGCCTCCTGCATTTGAAATGTTCATCAACATTCCCCCTTAAGAACTGTTTTCCTTTGTTCCAAATGTAATCTTTCTTTAAAAGACATGTCCACTATTATCATCACCATTTGATGAAAAAGTCATTGTGATACATAAGAATTTTCTACCTCTAGTTGTACTTAGTATCTTCTTTTAAAATATAACAAGTGGATTATTGACTTGAGAAAGTCAATGCTTAACTACAGATTTTTTCTTGTTATATGTATTTAGGACAACAAAATTATTAAAGAAAACTAATTTTTTTTAACTTTGTGAATTCAGAAGTGTTTCTATTGCCCCATTGTTGGTCAGACTCCCTCAAAAGATGAAAAATAAAGTAAGGCCAGAAAGACAGCAAAATTGAAAGTGGATAAGCAGTTCTGGCAATAATAGATATGTATTTTGTAAAAATAGGTTGTGTTTATTATTAATATTAAATCTGCAATTCAAAATAAATGGGCACAATTTAAAATAATTATTTAGCACAATTACATATGTGTAGAAAATGTTACTGTTTCCAATCATCTCAGACTGGAGGGTAGTTGAAGTTAACATTAAAATAAGAACATTAAAATAAAGTTAACTTTAAAATAAGGCCACACAGCAATTGTGAATAACCTGGACTTAAATGAGATTCAATAAATTGTTACTTCTTCCAGAGTAATACTTTAACTGAAGTTTTCCCTAGAAATGCAAGCATTTTTTTGCTAAAAACTGAAATCTTAAAGAAAGATAGAACTCTGTGCCCAAAATGACTCTCCTGGCCCCAAATTTAGTTCCCTTCTGCACTTGGAAGCCAAACAGGTCCCAAAGAGGCTAAGGCAGATTTGAGTTTGAATAGTGACTGTAAGGGTAGTCAAAGTACTTGATCTACCTAATTTCAGATTCCTCCTATATAAAATGGTAAAATGTATATATCTCCTAACTCAAAGAAGGAAGAAATGAGCTAGTTCATGTAAACCCCTTAGCTTAAAGCCTGGATTACAATAAACAATCATTTTCTGGTAGTTATCGTTAATGTTTCTTAATACTCTCCCCCTCTTTCTTTGCTGGAAATTTTCCTAAACAAGCAAACACACAAACAAACAAAAGTGTGGAGAATTTAGCTACTCCATGCTACTGCTGCTTCAGTTTCCATTTTTTTGGCCAATTGGCCTTTGGGGACTTTAAAGTCACCCTAGCTCCCTCATACAAGTCAAAGCCCCACCTAACAGCCCAGGTCACATGATAGGACTTCTTTAACAGCCCTGGTGATAAACAGTGGTCCCTACTTCACAGGGTCTTCCCTTGTGCTCCCCTTAGATAAGACTTCCATGAAGCTTATTAAAAACACTTTTTGGTTTGAATTGACTAATTTAGCCTTAACACGAAAACCACAAAGCATTCCATCCATGATCTCTAATAACCATGTGCCTCTCTCTGTTGGCAATGGCCTTGACCTCTTTGTGTAGCCCCTTGAGGCACTTAGGATCTGTGAGCAATAAACTTTCCTATCTCAGTTACTTTTGTGGTCTTTTGTTGAACCACAGGAGCTCACTATTGAGCTCCCTAGGACTCTACTTAATAAGGTTAATTTAACAAAATCCTAACACTAACATATGAATAAACAAAACAAAAACCCATTTTGCTGGAAGAGCCCTCTGAGCGGCCCTATTTGTGGTATTATACTGACCATATGCCCACCTTGCATGGCCTGGAAAGTCCAGACCATTTATATTTAGGTTTATGTATTGTACATTTAAAAATTAGTACCTCCTGCCCTGACTGGTGTGACTCTGTTGATTGGGTGTTGTTCTGAAAGAAGAAAGGTCCCAGGTTTGATTCCTGGTCAGGGAACTTGCCTGGGTTGCAAGTTCAGTCCCAGCTGGAGCACATGCAAGAGGCAACCATTCAATGTTTCTCTCTCACAAGGATTATTCATGCCTTTTACTTCGAACCCTTGAGTTGTTATACAGCTTTGGCGTCTAGTTATGTATTCACTAAACATGTGCTGAGTAAATGATTAATAGTAATGAAAATGCTGTCTTCTCTGTCCAGCTCCACAGATTTCTTAGGACTTGAAAGAGGAATGCATGGAGTTATTTGGAAAATGCATACTGCACATTCATAGTTTTATACATATTTTGTATTTACAAAATAAAGTATCTACAATGAATATAATCGATTAGCCATCAATTTGATTGACTTCCTTTTGGCATATCTATAGTTCACTGAAAATTAAAGATTTTAGAAGCTATTTTTAAAAACCCTCTATTGACCAATTCATGTATACTATGTAATAGTATTAAATTTTGAAAAAAGCACCAGGGTTTGCCATGGCAAACCTATGTTCACATCTATCTGGAATCACAAGTCTCCTTCAATACTAAGGCATAGACCATGCGGTGGGAATCCTGACATGCTCACAATTCATTTCTATTAATTTAATAGTTGAATGAACAGCAGTTTAGAAATCAATGGATACTACCTCCCTTGTATTTTAAACAACGGCCCCTCTGTGAGTGTTGGCCATGGAGTTAAAGTAGAGTTGGAGTGGCAATGCAAATAGTCTAAGGGAACTGCCTTCTTATCTGAGCCCTAATCACTGCTGGGCAGAAAGTTCAGCTGCTTATTACCTGACAAATCGGAGCACTCAATAGGCAGCAGAAAAATACTCTTTGAGTTTTTACCTGGATTTTATGAGTGTTTCAATAAAATCCTATTTAGATAAAAAGAAACTGCCCTTGAAAACAATCCAAATGTAATGTAGTTGTTTACAAAATAAATAGATCAAAAATAGCCTTCCAATATGCTAACATCTACTAAAAATGAAAAAATCTCTTCATTAGTAATGAGCATGTACTTTTCCTAAAAATAAACTTGAGAAGTTATAATACTTTTTAAAATGTCTTCCAATAGTATCTTTATAAATGGAAAGATGCATCATGCTGATGGATGAAGACTTTTCAAGTTGTTTGAATTCCAGTTATCCCTAAGTTGGTTTATAATTTTGACCCCTAATTTTAATCCTTGAATTACAATATTCATCACAATATTGAATTAACTTATTGACATGACTAAATAATGTTTAATTTTATTTTGAAAGGTAAATAAGCAATAGCAGATAATAAAGTAACAGTAAAAACAATGAGAAATAACTGTATTATATAATATTGAACTGTATTAAATTTTCTCCAAAATAAGTGACAGTATCAAAAAAGAAATATCACAATAGAATTGAATATAAAATTCTAAAACTAATGTTATTATGAAAAAGTCTTAGTATATCTTTAAGACATAATTTCAAAGCACTAGAGAGAATAGAATGATTCAATAAATGGTGTTAGAAATGAGGTAAGTAAGTTTGGAGCCTTATCTCATGGATTGTAAATAAAGTCTAGATGAAATAATGAGTTAAAGAAAGAACTGGAAGAGGGAATGAGGAAGGAAAAAAGGGAGGAAGGAAGAAGGGAGGGAGCGGGGAAAGGGAGAAGGAAGGATGGACTAAAAGCAAATGTTTATGAGCATGCATATAATACAAAAGAGCAAGGAAGGTAAAAAGTCTTTAGTATATGAGGAGAAAATAAGTTCATAGTTCTCTGAACAGTCAAGCCAGTCTATTTGATACTGGAACTTTATCATGTAATTTCAGGGAGTTTATTCTTCTATAACTTTTATCAACTCTATGATTTTTTTTTCCATAAGCATACCAGTGCTCACTTAGTCCAAAGGTGTCAGTAGAGTTATAGGTCTGGAGTTAAAAATATGAAAAATGAGCCTGAAATGTCTTGTCATACTGAAAAGCAACAGAGCTCTCAAGGACTACCATCGGAATTATAATGGCAATGAATTATAATACATTATATATACTTTAATTGGTAATATAATTGTAATACTAAAGAAAAAATAAAGTTTTCCTCCCTTTGGTCCCTAATAAATAATGCCAGGAAAGCAACTTATTATTTTGAAAACTGGTATTATATCATTCTACCTTTTCTATTCAAATTCTACCACAGGGTAACAAAATACCTGTTCAGAAGTTTCTCTCTGTAGAAATGTCTCAACAAATAAATGAAGAAGAAATGGCTAAATTAGAATATCATGCTTTTGGAATGCAAACTGTGTTAATAAATCATAGCAATCATTACCAATGGCTGTTGACATTCCCCCAAGAGATGTGCATTCTGATGAAAGTGCATACCAGCTATGAAGTATTTTTCCCAGTATAATTGCAAGTAGAGAATTCATGCCAGAAGAACTACAGCTTGAGGTTACAGTAAAAAATCAAATCCTAATTATGTAAAAGTCTGTAGAACAAATGATCTCCCTTTTCCAAAAAAATTAAGTGCAAGAAAAAAAAAAAGAGATGGAAAGGGAAGTTATAGAGTCTTACATATAATGCATAGAGTTCATTTGGATCCTGAATTGAACAAATAATATAAAATTTATGAAGCAATCGGAAAGATTTAAACACTAACTGAATATTTGAATATGTGGATTATTCGTTAATTGCTGGGTATGATAGTATTTTAGAGATACATACTGAAATATATACAGATGAACTAATGGAAATCTGGGTTTCAACTTTAAAAATCTAGGCAATTTGGCAATGAATGTAAGGACTAATTCATGACTTTTATGAATTATAAAAGAAAATATATTTTTATACATTTATTCATTCATTTATTTTTTCATATTGGAATAGGTTACTCCTTGCAATGAATATTCTTTTTTCCCAATTTAAAAATATAAAAAATAGATTTGTCCAAATTAGATTTGCCTTTTTATTTTTCATTCAATGGTTTATAATTGCAGTGAACTGATTGATGTGTATCAGACTTAAGGTCACAAGTGTCACTAAACTTTCTCTGATATTTGAAGAGGCAAATAAGATGTGAAGAGGCACCATGTGCTGACTGATACAAATAATGGAAAATACTTCCTTTATTATAACTTCCATTCACTGTGGACATACCTAAAAGACGCAGTGAGTCAAGTACAGTGTAGTAGGGAAATAACACACAAACATGGCAAGAAAGATGTAACTAGGTGGTACCTGTATCAGTACCTTAGAAATAAGAGAAAATATCTGAGAAGTATATTACTAATTAGATAACATAAGTCTAAAATAAGCACAACTTTTAAAAGAATGCTTCTTTTTAATGTCAAGTAGATTGTATTAACCTTCCGTTCAGATATGAACTTGAATATTATGGGAAGAGTAGAAATTAAATTTTTGTTGTTTTTATATCTAAAAAGCTTATCTATTTTCTACCGAGGTTTTTCTCTTTATATGAGAGAAAAAATATTTTTTAAACCTATGGTAGAATTTTCTTCTGAAACACAGTATATCTCTCACTTCTAAATTTTTATTATTAGAAACTTCAAATATGCTGAATCAAATCTTGACTAAATTTTTAAAGAATTGTAATATTTATTTATTTATTTTAAAGATTTTATTTATTCATTTTTAGAGAGCAAGGAAGGGAAAGAGAAAGAGAGGGAGAGAAACATTAATGTATGGTTGCCTCTCACTCATTCCCTACAGAGGACCTGACCTGGCCCACAACCCAGACATGTGCCCTGACTGGGAATCAAACCGGTGACCCTTTGCTTCACAGTCCAGCACTCAATCCACTAAGCTACATGAGCCAGAGCAAGAATTCTGGTATTTAAATTTAAAAGTATTTATATAAATTATTTGAATAGTTACTATTAAATAAATAATAATAGAAACCCCCTTGTGTTTTAATGTGATGGATATATTTTGAAAACACAAATGTTTATGAAATATTTTTTTAAATGGGAAACTAAGAGACTTACTCTTAAACATTGTATCGTCTATAGTTCTCAATTTATGATTGCCTTGTATACCAAAAAGGAATTTAATTAAGTAAATCCTATGCCTTTAAGTCTTATTGGATTCTGGAAATTAATTTTGATATTGCATTGTTAACTTTGAATCCATTGCCACATTATAGTGAATCATTTACTGTGTATTTGAGAAAAAAGCTCTAATCAGATAATATAGACTCTATTATTATATCTAAATAAAAATTAATCTTTATTAAATAATGTTTTTATTTTTAAAAAAGGAAGAGGATAAAAGAAATGAAGACTTTTAAAGTCATTCAAATTAGATTAGTATGCAGCTATAAAATGTCAACTACAGATAAGTGACAAATTAGATGGCTAAGATTAATAAAAAATAATCTCGTGTATGATCAACTGTAAGGGATGAGTGACTGTTGAGGATGTTTTAGTTATTCTGATTTTTAATATCTCTGAATATAGTTCCAACCAATAGAAAATAACTCAAACCATTCATAAACTATTTCACATTGTCAGATTTTTATGTTCCTGAAGGTATTTCTCTAAGTAAGAATTAGCTATTTTACTAAGAGTGTCAAATTGCCATACATCAGTAAAGACAAGACATAAATGTGGCTTTTGTTGAGAAAAAATTCATGATTATTGATGGCAGTATACATACAGAACTGAAAACTAAGACATGAATCAAATATCCAACATGTACATAGAATTCAACTCATTTAATAATTGCATCAAATATGTGTTTTCTTTTTTTATTGATGTTCAAGTACAGTTGTCTCCATTTTGCATCAAATAATCATTGTTTTTGGTTCCCAGGCTAAGAGATCCACTCAGAGGCTCCCAACAGAAGCCAGCAATAACAGTAGCTCCAAAAAAAAACAAACAAAAAGGAAGCCTTAATTAATCTCATATAAAATGAGCTCTGGGAAACATACTTAGGGTAGGTCTAACACCTTCATTGTGTCATCAGAACCCAAGATCATTTTATTTTTCTGCCTCACTCTCCTTATTACTTGTTTTCTACCTTCAAGTGAGCCTTATGTTCTAAAATCTCTGGAGTTGCAGCCATTGTACCTGGACACAAGCGAAGAAGCAGGGGGATGAAAAGGGAAAGTCCAAAAGGGCTTATACTAAGTATGCATCCCAGTCTGGGGGACCATCCCTGGAAGTTCCTCTCTGTGCCTTCTGCTTGCAAACAGAATATGACATCATTGGCCACTTTTACCTATGACACAGTTTATACAGTCTTTTTACCAGGTTTCTTACCATTTTGTTTTGCTATTATTTCTGGTTTTAGTTGAGGAAGAAGAGGGTAATGGCTATGAAATAGGCAACTAGTTATATATATATATATATATATATTTTTTTTTTTTTTTTACTCTGAAAAACACATCATTATTAGATGTACCAGCCAAATATCTAAAAGTTCAGAGAGTACAAGTCCCCATTACACTGGCTCTAAAATCTTAATTTTGACCATTATTGTTTTAATTTTTGGCTATTATTGTTGTGTACAAAATATCTATATGTTTATGCTCAAGTACTTATGAAAAGCTGTTGATAGAAACAAGGGTAGGAAGACTGCATTTTCTTACTCTTTTTCCCATTAAAAGGAAGGTGCCCAATATAGTAAATTATACTAAAGTACAGTTTTATATTTTTTCTTTAATTTTTTAAAATGTTATTAAGGTCACAGAATTTTTTTTTTTTTTGGCCATGTATACACAGCCTGTAGAATAAATCAGTTAGACTTAGCCTAAATATTTTTGCTAATAAATGTGCCTGTAATTGAATTTGGTTATCAATCTGGCTATGCATCAGGCAAATTTCTCTAAAGAAGTGCCCTTTGGGGAAGTTCTCATCCTATTGGCAAGAATGAATTCTATATAAGGAAAGTGAAAGGGACTGGTTCAATACAACGGGATCATGTGAGGAGTTAGTGTTACACTTGTATCAGTTAGTCCCTACTCACGACAGGGTTCAGACATTCTGTAAACTCAATACTGCCCCACCCTCTCTTCTCCTAGAATAACTTTCTTATGGTTACTTTCCTTCAGGGTTTTAACGTCTGAAATGGTGGATTGCTTTTCCTCAGCTTATTTACTTCTAATAGCTGTTAAGTGAAGTGGAAACTTAATTACTCTTGATTGAACTATGATCTGCTTTTTAGGGGACTGTTGTTAGGAATCAGAATATCCTTGGGATAAAGTCTGGATGAGTAGTATAAACTGTATTCTCCACAAGAGGATGCTGAGAGGAGATTGGGGTAGAAGGTGTTTATCAGGTATCAGTGACTGTGAAGTGAAGGCACTGGAGTTGAAAAGAGAAAGAGAAAAAGTGACAGAGACCCAGAATAGCCTTGGGAAACCCAGTGGGGAGCTCTGGGGCAAGAATTGTTCATCAGGCCAATATGGCTATACCTTTCTATCTCTGGTTCAGTTGGCCATTGGATCCAGGATTCCCTGGGAAGCTTCAACCTTAAGAAGGCAATTCTTCTGAGCTCAGGCAGACCCTAAAAGAACTGAGAAATGGAGGGCATTCTTACCATAGTCCAGAGTGAGGTAGAAAATTCTTTCAAAAGGTGATTTGGGAATGGCATCTCCATGTCTACCAAAATCCATCCCGCATCACAACCTCCAAGATTCTGGTTTTTCTAAGAAACTTGGGGCTGGGGGAAACTAGTGGGACCAATTATAAACATTGCCACTGTGGTGGTTCTCAGGCTGCAACTGATACTCTCTTCAACTATCCGTTCTCATTTCCCTCACTCTCAACTATTGTCTTTGCTGGACTCAGTAGCTCACCCTAGTGGTGTGACAGAGCCTCATCTCTGAGGAACCTGAACCCCTGGTTGTCATGCCCTTCTCAGACCAGTTTTACTTTACCTGAACATTCATAGTCACAGTAGAGCAGAAAAGTATGAAGAGGTACCACATTGGCTCAGCTGGGTTCCTCACACATTCCTCTTTCTCTTGTATAACAACACCTCTACCTCAGTCCTCATCTGGACTGAAATGCATCATAATATTTCAGCTTTTCCAGTGGGAAAAGTGATGTACATCCTGTCTCAGATCCATTAAGGAGAGGACGTTCTATGAACGTTAAGAGCAGAATTTAACATTTTAAAGAGGGAGGACAGAAGGATGAGGGAGAGGAGAGAAGATATTAATCTTTACAGATTCAAACATCATCACAATGAAACTACAAAATGAAATAACTAGTAAGCATAGGGCAGACCTGGCTATTTAGGATATTAAGTGGTTATATTTTGGGGCAAGGCAGAGGTACCATACAAATAGGAAGTTGATGCTAGGAAGGAATCATGTCATTAGGTTGGGAGGAATTATTATAAGATTCGTTTACATTAAATCTTATAGAAAAATTTATGCACAGGTCATATTTTTAGATGATAGTTTGCATATATCTTAATGGAAGCTTTCAGTCTAGAGCCCTCACAGTATCTAATCTAGCCATGTTGCCTATCAATATCTCTTTCTTGAATTGAATAGGAATGAACAGGAGGCATTCTTGAATGAATTCCCTTACTCAAATTTGACTCACTTAGAATTATCCTGTAGTAAATAAAGATAATATATTTCCACTTGCAGATGTCAGCAAATGGGTATTTTAAAGCAATAATTGCCAGAGTAGAACCAGCTAAACCACACCACAGAAGGCAGCACACACTGTTGGAGAACCCCACTTCTCTCTGGTTGATGGGCTGTGATTTCATTGAGAAGTGTGTTCCCTTTTGGTAGCTTATTCAGGCAAAATCCAGATGGGTGAAAATTATCTAAGAAACTTGGACAATATTCTGTAATTCCTAAAAGTTTATATGGATTCATTCTTTCTAATATGTACAACCTAAAAAGCATAACTAATTTTGCCCTGAACTGTTGCTGTACCTATATACCTGAGCCTAACCCATCATTGCTCCTTCCTTCTCAATGCCTCTTCTCACATTTATCTCTAGTTACAATCCTCTGAATATTAGCCTTGGCCTGGGCAGTCAGCCTGATCATTTCTCCGTGGATTAGGCACTACTGAGCTGTGTTCACTCAAGAGACTGCTGGTAATTCTCAGCTTGCTTCTCTCAGCATCACTGAGCAAAGCTGTTCTTACGGGTTGGACTAACTTATCCACCTTAAAGCACGAGGCTTTGGATGGTAAGATAATCTCATTTCTCCCTCTTTTCCATTTATCACCTGATCTTTGTCAGCCTTCGCTTTCATTCCAATTTCAGATTTAAAATATTAAATATTACTATTGTGTTTATTCTACCACAGGGAGTCTATCCCTGTTCTTAAACCTCAGACTAGATAACTATTTTAAAAGAAACTTTGTGTGAGGTGAAAATTTAGTAAGCATGAGTTGCATAATGATAAAGACTGAGAGGTTAACCTAATAATTTTTAATGTTTAAAGCTCTAAAGTTTGGCTTCTCATTTTCCCTGTTACAACTGTCCTCAAACTAACTGGAATTGTTTCTGGAAAACTAATTTAAAAAGCCACCTCATGGTATAAAACCATATTGATTTCCTTCATTTGAGTGTTAACACAAAGTAGAGGATTTCTACCAGGGGAGAAATTGTGTAATCATAATTTGTTGGGTGAAAATTTGCATGTTTATGGAAAAAAATACTGGACTCTAAACTAAAAAATATGATTTTGAGTCTTAAGTCTGACTCTAACTAGATATGACACATTATTTAATATTTTTGGACTCCAGGTTTCTTATCTCTTAAATTAGGGAATTTTAAAAATTATTTCAAAAGTCATTTCTGAATCTAAAATTATAGATTCCATCCTATGGAACATTTTTATATCAGATCATAAATACTTTATGATAATTTTTATTGGGCAATGATTCCTGCTAAGTAAATATTTGCATATCAGCAGGAGGATGAGATTCTATGAAATCAGGACTAATTTTTCCCACAATGCAAAGGCAATTGTTTCCATAATTGTATGGTTTTATGTTATTGCAAATAAAAGCATTAAAAATTCTAATTTTGAACTATACTATGTACTTTGTATATGGTAAATAAATTAAATCTGAAGCTTCTCAAAGTTTATATTCAGATTTATTCCAAACTTTCTTGAATCCACTTTATACTCACTGGTAGGATAGACAAATACATCTGGGTGAGGAAACAATACACACAGGAGGCTATCCCCATTGGATGGCTACTCTTGAGACAAATCCTAAATGATAAGATAGATTTGAACAACACACCACTACCGATTTAAAAAAACCTGCTAAAAACCTGTGTACCTCTCTTCTATACAGATTTTATTTAAAAATGCTCTACTGAAAAAAAATTTAAGATGATATCTTAAACTAATTAAAAATTATATGAAGAATGAACATTGTCATTCAATCTACTTGGCGCATCAGACATTTTTAAATGATCATTGAAAACTACTACCCCTGGCTAGTGTGGCTGAGTGGATTGAGCACTGGCCTGCAAACCAAAGAGTGACTGGTTTGATTCCCAGTCAGGGCACACGCCTGGGTTGTGGCCCAGGTTTCCAGTAGCAGGTGCATGAGAGGCAACCAGGCATTGATATTTCTCTTCCTTTCTTTCTCCCTCTCTTCTCCTCTCTCTAAAAATAAATAAACAAATCTTTAAAAAACCTAGCATCTTAAGAGACTGAGTTTTCTAAGGAAGTCATAGTAGTTCTGATATGTCTAAAAATTATAAACTTTTTATCATTTCCTTACATTTTTTCCATACTGACACTTATCACATGTCTAGCACTGGGCTATTTGTCATGGCAGTATAAAATTCTGTTAGAGACTCAGCTTTCATGACCCTCTTTACAGTTTAAAAGATCACAGTAGCTTTATATAATACATTTTAATATTGCCTTCTGATAAACTTTACTCTCAGACCCTATTTATGTTTTATATTATGTTTCTACTCATGTTCATTAACATCAATAAGGCAAAACAATATGTCCTTATGCTTTTATAGATTTCCTGAGTATGCATTATTGATTACAATACTGTAAAATAAGGATCTAGTTGATTTTTCCCTTTGTTAGTTTTTTTTTTTCCTATGCAATAGGAAAAGTTTTATTTAAAGCTAAAGTCAAGGGCTTTAGTGAAGTGCATCCATTCTAACCTGCTGAGTTTGTCATATCTTGGAAGATGACATTTTATAATTGCTGATGAAACCAGGCATGATGTGTTATACTGATAGTGCATAAAGCTTATGATCACTAAAAAGAAATGGTTTACTGAAAATGCATGTAAGAAACCTTTCGTCAAAATTAATATTGCTTTTCTTCCATTTAAACCAGCCATCCATGTTTATAACTATGTTAGCAAGGAAAACCCAAGGACTGATAAACTGTGAGGTATTTTTCACCTTAGCCCTATATGCTCAGCCCTTATAAATGGCTTTATTAAAACACACATACATGAGTGAACACACATTGTAAATTTTTTGATGCTTTTACATGTTTGATATTTTTATGTAACACTTTGATTAAATCAAAACGTGGTTCTTTCAGACATACTCTATATAAAAAATATTTTCCCCCTAACAAAACATAGTTTAGAAAGATATTAATATTACATTTAAAAAAAGAAAATGTAGCTTAACCTGGCTATTGATAGAAGATTTCACAGGTCTTAAGGATTTAGAAATAACTTTTAGCTGTTACTGCACAGAATAACTCTATAAATAGGCCATATTATTATCTTCTGCTAGGGAAAACATTGCTAACAGAGGTCTAAAGGCCCTTTTAGTGAACGTCCTAAAAGTTTAATGTGGTATAAACCTCACTTTGTACAAAGAAATTGATCCAGTTAAAAATAGGAATTTAATGGTGAACTATATATGTGGTTCACTCCTAATTCTTCTTATAAAGCTTGTAATGCCAGTTTCTTAAGATTAGCAATAAAAAAAAATGTTTAACTTCGCTCTCCCAAGTACATAGGAAATGACATCTTAGAAAATAGCTTTAAAAGCTGTCAACAGCTTCTATACTTAACAACTGCTCTGTCAATTTTCAACAGCGAAACTTGTCATTAGGTGTTTAGACTGAAACAGTGGAAGGTGAATCTGTGTGCTCAACAAATTTTCATATTTTTCAAATGTACTAATCTGTATTTATTTATGTTTCAAACTTGCTGTTGGTTAAATAAATAAGTTTTGCATGGAGCTGAATTTTGTCAAATGTACATAAGCTTCAATAAAAATCCAATTGGCTACTTTAAATCTTCTGATTTCTATTATGCAAAAAGCACTGTACTAGGTACTGGGATAAGGAGAATGGGGAAAAAAGTAAAATTTGAAATCATATTTTTTCACTCTAGTCTGGCAACATATTTATTTAAGTAAATGTTTGAATATTTGAGCATTTTATGAGAAATTCATGTGAAGCAAATAAAAAGAGACAATTTTAAAGTAGCATTCCAATAAATGAAAATTAATGTTATTTAAACACAATTTCCTCTTGGTGCTGAGGTATTACCAACTGAGAATAAACTGAACAAAATTGTGTAGTGATAATGCGCTTGCTAGGTGAATTGAGCTCTTTTCTTCTTTTACTTAATATCAATACAAAAATCTTAAACTTTGGTACAGTGTATGATCCATGGCCAATTTTGATCACCCATTGGAGGAGAAACCAATCCAAATTATTGTGACAACATACACTGAATTTGGTTCAATACACGTTTCTTAGGATCACAAAGGAATGCTGTTTCTGCTCAGGGTTCTCTCAAGCCATCTCGTGCCACTTCCGGAAGCAGGCCATCATGTCTAGGCACCTAAAGTGGGTCATCTGATTGCTTTTCCTGTCCTGCCATTTTCAAACACCAATACCATTTCATATCTTAACCAATCCTCAATCCATTTTCTTTGTTTCCCCCTCTTTTTTGTTCTGCAGTTATTGAATGCAAATTAAATCTGTTATATTTTTTTCACAACTCTGTCTTTAGACATATTTTTCATGCTATAAACAATTAACAATATGTCCCAGGTGATTTTACTTAAGTAGGGAGATGAGAGGAATTATGCAAGCAACTGGGATCCTGCCACACCTGACAAATTTTATTAATGATTAAGATTCTTATCTTAGTTTATTAAAGAGCAATCACTTATCTGCAGTTACACAGCGACAAATGGTAAAGCTAACAGAATTTCTACATCTTTTACACATCTTCATTCTCTCCACTTAAAAGGGAAAATTATTTTAAGTGAGAGTTATGTCTTCTCATAAGACCCAAGAAAAGAGTGATTAGCGATTTAAAACTATACATTTCAGAAATAACTCTCTTTGAATGGGAATTAAAACCTATTTCTTCTATGAATTAAAACTGGCCTTTGCTTTGTTTTTCAAGAAGCTATCACTTTAAAGGCTGATGATTTTCCAAAAATTTGGAAGTAGTCTATAAACACAATTCAGAAAACAGGGTGATTTGCTCCTTTCCTCTGTGCTTTTATATAGAGATGGTTAACTAATCTAACATTAATACTTTTAATTAATGGAAAGCAGATAGGGTAACTATGTGCATGTATGTCACCCACTGTACCCACCTGAGCCCACAACTGTGCTTTATTTTATTCTCTTCCCTCGAGAAATGTCCACAGTATAAAAATCACACGTTCAGAATAAGTACATAAATAGGTAAAAGAAAGGGGCATATCACTTCAGATACAATCAAATTTGAGTTTAAAAAATGCTCAAGTAAAATCACCTTAAGCAATTCAAACATTCATTTTCCCACATTACAAATTCAAACCTCAGCAATTCCAGAGTTGCATTTCAGTGATGTTAACATGAAGCCAGGTCGTCCATCACCTGTCTCTTCAGCTGTTTTCAATGGATTAAAGTGTCTCCTGCCACGGCACGGCATGTCTGTCTCAACTGTGGAAATCACATTCTCACATACCAGTAAACAAAAGAAGGAAGAAAGGAGTGAGAAGCGATTGTTTCTCTTACTTGATGTTTTACCAGAAAGGACAATCTTCCTTGGTAGTCACCCCAAAGATTTTTGTTTATTCTCATCATTGAGAAGTTGGTCATAATGCCTACCCTGGAACCAAGGGCTAGAAAAGGTGAATTGCTTAGTTTCCTCCATTAAGTATAGCCTTTCCAACCAGGGCAGGGGCATGCCTTTACTGAGTACACTGCTGCCAACCTAAAACCTGGATAAACACATCAGAAAAATTATGACTGTTGGATAAACTACAGACCACTTCTGCATCCAGAGCTAAGTAGTTTCAATTACATTCTCATGACCAAACTTGCTTGGAAAAGGTAAAAATGCATGGATGGAAGGTTCATAAAGATGGTGTGGGAAGTGAATGGAATATGAATTTTTAAGTACATATTATGATAATCCTAAAATGATTCCCAGAAAAAAATATTTCCTACTTAAATGGGCTTGTAATTAAAGGTTAGCCCATGTAGGAGAATGGCATGCATGCACTGGGAAGAAGAAAATATAAAATGACTTTGGGGTGCAGCTGTCTCACCACTGATGCTTGATAGTAAAGAGAATCTCCACAGTTCATCAGCACTTACTCCCAGCCCCCTTTGTCAGAGCAGGCTGCTTTCCTTAGCCTGTTGACATTAATTCATCCCTGCCCAACCTTGGGAGGTCACCTTCTTTACTGCACCTGCTCCTTTTGATGTAGACACCGGCCCGCAGTGTCCACGTCATTATGGATGAAATGAGACATTCACATGGACTACCGAGTCCAGTGGAGGAAAAGGGACAGCATAGCTTTTCTCCTAAGAGGAGCAAAAGCCACTGCCTCAGCCACGACAGGCCTTTATTAGGTTTCTCCATCCATTACACGATGGTTCTCATTTACTATGCACAGGTTCTCTTTAGGTGGTTACTTTTACAGAAAATAAAGGAGCCAATGCCACTAATCACATCACAGAAGAGGGATATTTGCAAATGAAAAGGCAAAAGTGGTTGAACTGGTTACACTCATCCTTGCAAGGTTTAGTGTGGATTTTAGGAAGTTACTTTGCAGTAAATGTCCTCAATTCAGGGTGAGGGAGTTTTAGCAAAAAGCAAGACTCATAGCGGCCTAGGTACATTGCAGGCCTGATTCCCTACCAGAGAGCCTATCTGTGGGTGTGGGTCCTGTGCATCTTCGAGTGGGAGCTGGGCCACCCCATACAGAATGGTCTTCTACATTCTTTCACTTTTTAAAAGCTGTAGCAAAATATATACAATAACAATCTTGCCATTTTTACCATTCTTAAGAGTAAAGTTCAGTGGCATAAAGTGAATTCACATAGTTTTGCAGCTATATCCACCATTCACCCCATAACTCTTTGAACATGCAGAACCAGAACCCTGTATCCATTAGACAGTGCCTACCAACGACCCTTCTCCCAGCCCCCAGCAATTACTGTTCTACTTTCTAGCTCTATGAATTGGACTACTCTAGGTACCTCATAAAAGTCAATTCTATAGTATCTGTCCTTCTGTGACTGGCTTATTTTACTTAGCATAATGTCCTTCAGGTTTACCCACATAGTAGCAGATATAAGAATTTCCTTCCTCTTTAAGGCTGAATAATATTCCATTGTATGCATATATTGCATTTTGTTTATCCATTCATCTGTCAAACAACACTGGGTTGTTTCCACCTTTTGGCTGTTTCAAATAGTGTTGTTACAAACCTTGATGTAAAAGTATCTGTTCAAGCCCCTACTTTCAATTCTTCAGGGTACATGTATACCCAGAAGCAGTGTTCTGGATCATATGATAACTCCATTTTTAATTTTTTGAGGGACTTCCACACTGTTATACATAGTGGCTTCACTATTTCATATTCCTGCCAGCAGTGCACACAGTTTCCAATTGATCAACACCCTTGCCAACAATTTTTCTTTTCTTTTGTTTTGTTATTGGTGGTGGTGGTGGTAGTTATTTTTGTTTGTTTGATAATAGCCATCCTCATGGCCATAAAATGGTACCTCACTGTAGTTTTGTTTGTATTTCTCTAATGATTGGTGATGATGAGCATCTTTTCAAGTACCATGCTTTACTTTTAACTCTCTATCTTTTTGTTCTTTGAATGTTTTAACATCTTTTCTTCTCTGTTTCCTCTATTTGCCATGAAAAAATATACCTTAGTTTCAGGTCAAATCACTTTTCTTTGTATAAACATCATGATTACTGTCATCATCTTAATATGTTTTTTTCTAGAAGTCAATTGGGCTTTTTAAGTCACTACTATTATAATTTCCACAGCTTGATTTCAGTTATAGTTAGATGCATGTGGGTCTTTTTCTTCTATTTGACATAATTTTTTTTATCCATCTTCCTTTTCCTATCTATAATGTCTTAATTAACTCACTCAAATGGAGAAGACTTTTATTTGAAATAATCATTTAATTCTTTTGTATATGAGTGTGTAGTTTTACTCTAAAAGAATAAGGTCAATAAAAGAAATAGAGAAAGTTTTTAAGTATCCCTCTCCTCAAAATGACCAATCCCTGAGGGTTTCTTAGAATTTTATTTCAATATCTATAAACTTAAATACTATCCCTGCTACTTGACTATTTCAGTGGACTGCAACACAAGAAAAGTTTATGAAGTAACTGTAAAGTATTACCTGGTAAAGGTGGTAAAAATAGGAAGAAAAATGCTACTTATGAATAATGATAAAAAATATTAAATATGTTATTTGAAAATCATGTTTATTATAAAAATAACACCAAGTAATGTTTATTTCAGAATGCAAGGTGGAAATTAAAACAATTTTTAATGAGAAAATCAATTTAAATCTGCCACATTGGCAGATTTAAAAGAAAAATAACTTCACTTCTTTAGAGTCCAGAAAATTCTCAACAAATATCTATTAGAACACTCAGCAAAATGGGTATCAATGGATATATCCTTAATATGAATACATATATATGTGTGTATAGATATGTATATATATACATATATACAGGAACATTTGCTAAGCAGACACACACATATAGACAAAGGCCAGCTTATTTTACTTAATGGGGAAGTGCTACATTCCCCAATTAAATCTGAAGTTACTATTATGACTATTTCTTTTTAAACAGGTAATGTCAATAGTAGAAAAAACAGTGAAAGAGAAAGCAATTGCATTTTGGAGTAAGAAGCAAAAAAGATTTAAAAAGAAAAGTTGTAAGTATATCTATTTTTATTTGATAAGATGTCATATTTGGAAAACCCAAGAACTTCAATGTTTGCAAAACTACTGCAAAAATAAAAGAATTTAGTAAATTCTCAGGATATTTAATCAATTTTATTTTTTAGCATTCACAAAAAGATAAAATATCTGGGTGCAATTTTAACCAAAAAATGTACAAAACTGGTATGAGGATAAATGCAAAAAAGACAGGAATTTAGTTCTTAAAACTACTCATTTTTTTTACAAAAACCAAATTACTGGTTTATGCTACACTCTAGAGTAAAACAATGACAGGACTTAAGGATACTAACTAAAGACTATTCACACTAAGTGCCAGGAGTTAAGCCAATCAGAACGGGGTTTAAACCAGATCAGCAGTTATCTGATGAGAATATCAATCTTGAGAATTTACTTTTTCTCTTAAATTACTGCATTTTTGTTTGCTTTTATATTTTTAATGTCTTGTCTTATTCTAGAAAATCTTCACAAAAATAAGATATAAAAATATCATTATAAGTTAGCACAAATAATGACAAATTTATGGAATTTAAAAAACGTCATATAGGCCAAATCAGTGGTTAACTCTATTTCCAGACTTTCTGCCTTCTCTAGGAAATGAAGGATGGGCTGAAAATTTCAAGCTTCCAATCCTGGCCTGATCTTCCCGGTGGCCAGCCCCCATCCAGTTCACCCAGAGTAGACTCATTAAAACAAAGGGCTCTCCTAACACCCAGGAAATTCCTAGGGATTAAGAAGCCCTGTATCTGGAACAGGGGTCAAACACCGAATATTAGAACAAAAAATGCTCTTAGTACTCTTATCACTTAGGAAATTACAAGAGTTTTAGAAGCTTTATATGTGGAACTGGGGTCAAAAACTAAATGTTAGAACAAAAATTCTCATTGCACCCCTATTTACAAGGGTTTAAGGAGCCTCTGTTAAGAACTGGGAGCAGAGACCAATATATATTTCTTATTATTTCATAGAAGTTTTATTGAAATCCCTTTTTTAGAGAGGAGAGAGGCAGTCATCAAGTTACCTTCCTGTCTTCTTTCTTACTACTTGAAGAGCTCCGATCCTCAGTAAAAAATTCAAATTATCATCTGGCTAGTCATGTCACCCTTTCTCCTCGTGTAAACATGAGTACATTTTCTCAGTGTCAGTGAATTTCTGAACTAAATATTGTAACTGTTGTATGAATATAGAATCTCATTTTCATTTTCAACACAGACTAAGCAAAATAACACATTCAAAGGAGTTTTACTCTTATTGAGGGAAAAAGTTATCAGGCACTAAATCTGTTTTGATAAATTATTATAATGATGACAAATTGCATTTACATTTAGTTGAACATTTTAAATGTGTTGTGGTGTATTGCATTATTTTAATGTTTACTTCCTGGAGGACAATTGATGGCACTTGTTTTCATTAATGACATAGGTACTAGATCTTATTTTTAAGCCAAGTGTACGTAGATAAAAAGAAGTGAATAAATTTAAAGATGAGCAAATTATAGTATGTATAATGAGATTTGACAAAAAATTGTGAGGATGATATTCAAATGACTGAACTGTGAAAGATATTGGCCTACTGATTACACACTTAACCGGACCACATTTGCCACATATGTGTCATGAAATCTCTTTATTCCCAAGTCTGTTCTTATTGCCCTGCTTCTTAACCTGGTTATTGACATTACTATCTATCCAGTCTAAAAGTGATTCTTCTCTGCCTCTCCCCATTATTATTTCCCATTTATTGCGCTATAAGTTTTAATATGATCTTTTTATATATATTTATCACTATCTCTATTTATATCTATATTTTCACTGAAAAAATGCACACATTTTTAGTTCTATGTCCTCAGTTCAATCCATTAGTTTCTTTAAACTAATTATTATAAACCTCTGTCTCATTGCTTTGTTAACTCACGTTGTGCCTCTAAGCAACCTTCACACGTTCTGAGAGTTTTCATTCTAAAACACAATTCTTTTTTTTTTAAGCAGGGTGCTCTTTTTTAAGATTTTATTTATTTATTTTAGAGAGGGAAGGGAGGGAGAAAGAGAGAGAGAGAGAAACAACAATGTGCAGTTGCTGGGGGCCATGGCCTGCAACCCAGGCATGTGCCCTGACTGGGAGTCGAACCTGTGATGCTTTGGTTCGCAGCCCACACTAAATCCACTGAGCTACGGCAGCCAGGGCTTAAAACATAATTCTGATCACATAACTTTCTAGATTTAAAAGTTTTTGTTAATTTTGCCTTGTCCATAAAACAGAACTCAAACTCTTCATCTGGCAAATAATTTTGTTTATTTTTAGCCCCAAACTAAATGTCTAACATCATCACTCTCTCCATACAAATCCTGGTTTGACACTCAAGCAAACCATAATTATTTGTAATAATAATTTACCTTCCAAAAAATTGATTCCTCTGATGTAATTGTCTTTTTCTTCTATTTTATCTGTTAAACTCTTGCTCTAAAATATAACTTATTTTAAAGAACTGTACCTATAAAATATAACACCCTTATCATTCCTTCTATGAAACCTTCCCAAGTTTCTGAAAGCATATATCATTATTCATTCTTCTACAATGCCAGTTAATTCTTTGCCCTATTATAGAATACCCTGCATTTTATTGGTTTTTCTTTTATTAATTTCAATTTTTTAATTTTTTAAATTAAGAATTAATTTTTTAAATTTTATCATTTGTTTTTTTGAATTGTACTTTTTTTCATTACCACTTATCCCCTTTGTTCCCCCCTTTTATTATTGTAAACCAGGTCTTATTCATGAGAAACTTCAATATATAGTTACAGATCTAATGTTCTGTGGTCAGGTAAGCCTGGGTCAAATCCCTAGAATAAGTGGATTTCTAGTAAATATTAGAGGAATAAATGAATGAATAATCAAAATGAACTATGAACCATCCCATGCATTAGCCTATTCTTTATCCTAGGAAATTCCCCCCTTTTCATAAGACCATTACACTCCTTGATCTTATTCCCTTTTATTTTTTAAAAAATTAATCTCAGTGTATTGAGATAAAAAATGAATTTAGAGAGGAGCTATGCAAATGTCTTTCATAACCTGGTAAAATATTGTTGTTAAATGAATGTGCTCAAGTAGACAATATATGGTCCCAGTCTCTGCCCTTGAACACACATCCCTGCTACGTGGTATGATTCTGTTTAGCCTTGCCTCATATAGATTTTATGACATCACTGGAATTATTATTATGCATCATCTAATTATGTCATTAACACATAAAAATTATGTGATTGAAGATATTTGCATTAAACATGCAATTAGATCAAATTATGTTAATTGCCCAAAATGAAAGATAATTCACTAAAATTAATTTTAAAAGCAGAGAAATTAACTCAGTTAAACCACATTCAAATATCATTACATATTTAGAAATAAACAAGTAAATATTCTTGTTTTATCTCTACTAGGTCAAGCTCTAATCAACTTGTTTTCTTGCCTTGTTCTTTTCTCTCCAATTCAAAATCTGTATGCAGCAGAGTTACTCATTGCAATTACAGACCCAGCACATTACTTCTCTTCTTAAAAATTTTTGGTGACACATTTTCCTGTTAGAAAAAAATCCATACTTCTGCCCCTTAAGACCTGAAGTAGGGTTGACCTGAGCTTTCTGTCAGTTCTCCAAGTCTTTCTAGTGAATTACTGGACCTGAGGGTCATTCAGGGAAACCCCTGCACTTGTGGTTGGTGTTAGAAGTGAAGGTGGTCTTGTGTGGATTCTTCCCTCCAACTTTGTCATTAGACCTTAACTCCCTGAAGTCAAAAGTCTTGAGCAGACGTGACAGTCTGGAGAACTGTGCCCTTATTGAGTTTTGCTGACTCTATGCAGCAGCTTTTCTTTGAGTGTTTTCAATAATTTCAATAAATACAGTTTATTTCTCAGAATGCTCTTTGGGTTTCTCTCTATAGGTTTTAATATTTAGAACTACCATCATAATTCTTTTAAAATCAGTTTGCAATTTCTATTTGATTTCTTCTTTATAACTAAGAATAATTTTTAGTATGCTTTATTTACACATCCAGGTTAGAGACTTTTGAACTTCTATTTGTTTGTTAGTTTCAAATTTTCTAAACTTAGTAAGACCTATGTCAGTGTTCTTTATCTTTACATGTAGCTTAATTATGTTGTGCCTGAAATAGAGTTCTTTGAGTTTATCCTGTTAAGAGTTTACTTAGCTTCTTGAATTTCTGTGTCTTTTTGACACACTTTGGAGTTTCCAACAATTATTTAAATATTTTTCTAGCTTTTCACTTTTTCTTCTCTCATTCTGGTACTCGGATGAAACATATGGTAGCCCTTTGGTTATGGAACAGGCCTTGCAGCTCAGTTCATTTTTCAATATTTTTTCTTCTGATTCTCAGATTGGGTAATTTTTTTGATCTGTCTTCAAGCTCACTGAACTTTCCTTCATCACCTCCATTCTGCTCCTGATTTCATTCAATAAGTTTTTATTTGAATTTTCTAATTCTAAAATATCCATTTTGTTCTTCTTTGTGTCTCTTTTTTTTTTGCTGATGCTATTTTAATTTGTCAAATATTGTGATTGCTTATTTGTCATTTTTATGATTACTACCACTTTAAAAAATTTTTCAGATAATTTCAGCATTTATGTCATCTCAATTTGGGGAACTATTGATATTATTTTACACTGAAAATTGACATTTTAATTATTTTTTTATTTCAAGTAATTTTGTATTGTATACTGGCCATGCTGAATGTTATGTTAGAAGCCTCTGGGCCATGTATATATTTGCTTGTATATGTTTGTGATAATTATTTTTGTGTTGATGGGAACAAATGCAGGTCATGATATTTTGATAGGCAATCAAGATGCACATTCTAACCAACCTTCTCTGCATGGTGGTTCCTATATCAGGTAAGTTTTCAAAGATTTTGCACTGCTATTCTGATTTGTTCTATAGGTGCACCACTCAGTGGCTCATCTGATACCTGCATAAAGTTTGTGCATTAAAGTCTTTGGTATATAAATTAGGTTCAAGTTCAAGAATGCATAAATTAGGGTAAGCCCAAGAGTTCATTAACAACTATACGGGTCAATCTCTTGAGCACTTTGCTTTCTGCAACCACTCTGATAATTTCTGGTTCCCTGAAATACCTTTTTATCCTCCTGAAATTCCTTTGGCTAGAAGCCATTTATTTCCACAATTGTGTCATGTCTAGGACCAAATGGCAGGAGAGCAGAGAATAACATATAGACAAATACCAATGTGGTTCTGCCTGCCTTCTTGAAATTGCAGGTTCATCACACAAATAAGGAGATTCTACATCCTCTAGAACTTGGGGTTGGGCAGGATCATGGTGAAACTCTTACTCTTATGCTGTCACAGCTGCCACTATAAAATTGCTTTGGGGCTAAGGAGCAAGATGATAGAGGAAAAATGAATGAAAGAGAAACAAAAAAGGTTTTTCCTGTACTTTCTCTGAGCATAGGAGTTCTCTTTTCTGCTCCTAGACTGAGAACAAAAGGTTTTCTTCTGAGCTTCTCTCTATCTCTGGCACAGTTCTCATTTCAGTATCTCTGAGCATGTTAAGTCCAGTACAGGGGATACTGGAAGAAAAAAATGATGAAGTCCACCCTGGTTCAGTGGCACATCTAGTTCTGGTGTCATTCTTCAATCTACTTGTTTCTCATTATTTTAAGAGTCTCCAAATAACAATCAATCAATCAATTAATCAATAAAGTAGTATTTTAAATAGAATCTGAATATAGAGACTGCAGTGATTGAAAAATCCTAATGGAATCATGAATAACAGTTTGTAAATAAATTATTTTAAGGCAATTTTATGAAAATAAGCTTCCAAAATTGAATAAAGATTAAATATAAAATACACAATTACCTATAACTTCTTAAGATTTTAATCAATAGAATTTAAAAATACATCCCCTAAAAGCACAAGAATTTGAGGATTTATAAATATTAATAACTTTAATAAATGGTTCAGAATCTAGGCAGGACCTAAAGACCCCTTAACTTTATTATGCTTATCTTACTTTAATACCAAAATAGACAGACAAGAATGGAAAATGGGAAATGTAATCCTAATTCACCTGTTTCATAGCTGTAGAAATCTCAAGTAAATATTAGCAAATGAAATCCAAGATGTATACATAAAGATATTATGTCCAAGTAAAGTTTAATCCTTGAACTGCAAAGATTATTTAGACTTAAAAAATTTAATAATACAGCTCACACTTTTGATAAAGAAGAAAATCCATTTAATTCTTATCAAGAATGCAGGAAAGCACCAATCACTAATAAAAATATCTTTGGGAAAAAGAGGAACTTCTTTAACTTGGTAACTGGCATCTACCTAAAACCTGTTGTAAATATCATATTTTAGTATAATACACTTGAAATATTTATTCTTAAAGGAAAAAATGTACATCAGCCATTTGTGCTATGTTTATCCTATTGATTTATTATTAGTTTACACAATGAATTACTATGTGAACATAAAGAAAATTTTTGATATACTTTAATATAAGAGGTTTACTTTTCTGTTTGTAGATTTCAAATTCCCTAGTTCCTATACAGACACCTGTTTTTGCTTGATCTAAAGAATAACTCTTTATAACACTGTCCATGTGTTCTTCTGATACTGCATGGGGCTCTATATTATGTAATGAAGCATTTCTCTTCATCACTCTGAGAAGCTCTGAAATGTTTTCATGCCGTGCACAAAGATGAGAATTTATAGAATATGCTTGACTCTCTCTCTTTTCTTCTATATTTAAATCAATAGATTTGAGAAGTTGATGATCTACTTAGCGTTTAGCTCATATCTTGCTCACAAAGATTTAGAGGAGCTATTGAAAAAACGTATTCACATACTATTAAGCTTGAAAAATTATTCCAACTTCATAGATTTCCTTTACCACCTCAAGGAGGGAAAAATAAACAAATCCACTCTTTATGAGTTTGGAGTTTGAATTCTCCACAGTTTTGTGTTTTGATTTTAAATATCTTCCCAATGGATTGTATCCACATGGGTGAAACCATGTTTGCAGGAAAATAGGAGGCAGAGTAGCTACAGATCTCCTTGTCTCAGAGTATGAAAAAGACTCCTGGGTCTGACAGATACACAGTTTTAGACAATACAGCGAACTCAGCTGTGTAGTAATCAATAGTATATTTATTACCTATGTTTCACCTCATTTTTGCTTGCTGAATAAACTTTATTTCACCACATCTTTAACATATCCAGTTCCTTACATCATGTAATAAAGAGGAGAGAGCATGGTCTGGTACACACAATGCACCATCATTTCAAATGTTGGCCCTTTTATATCTGATCCAAATAATTTCAACAAGCGTCCCTGTTAAGAGTTGGGTAGGGGTACAGTCGACAGTGAGGGGAGGGGCTGGTGTCTGTAGATTACCATATTACATTTCCTTATTTTCCTGTCACAGGAGAAGTAAAATAAAGTTAGACATTTTATGGCATAACTTAAGTCATACCAAAAAAAAGCCTTATGCCTTTAAGCTGTCATGCCTTATGAAACGATCAAAACACAAAGGCAAATTATATTTTGGATTTACAAAAATAGCAGACAGGGGACTTTTTAATAGCATCCATTTTGTTAAATTTCTACACAGTGTCTTAAACTGAAGCAATGAGGTTACCGGCAGTCATAGTCAGTAAAGCCAAGAATGCTGGTTGTGGTCAAATGATTCACTCATCATCATTACAGTACATATGCAGGGAATTTGGTCATTGTGTTCCCAGCTGGCAGCTTTTACTAACATCTGGGTTATTAACATCAGAATCAGCAATCTAGACAATTGTTCCTTCAAAGACAACCAGCTAATCCTGGAACCAAATTAGTTCTCTTCCAAACCCACCTGCAGTAAAATCTAGCAGTCAAGTGGATTACCCTTACATAGAATTCTTTCACTTAAATGTAAGCATATAGTAGAATGAAATATTCCAGAAAAAATCCAGGCGTGGCTTTCTAAATGTAGACAACAGTCAGGATCATGTTCTTGGAAAGTGAAAATCAAGATACCCGCGCTCACTTAGTGAGAAATTTGAATAACGATTCTGAAATTCTCACTGCTACTGAACAAGAGTTATTTCAAAAACAGGACTTTTTTCTCATATTTGAGACAAATAACCACATGTTTCCTTACTATAAACATACACACAGTTTTGGAACTGTTCTCTTACATGAAATACACCCATAGTTGGTTGAAAAGGCAGTTCTGCTACTGGTTGAGCTTCCTGGTCCTAAAGACATACAGCCTTCATCCAGTTTAATAAATTTTTACAATGGAGTGGAAGGGATCTAAAGCCTCTTTTAATTATCCACCAGTTTTCTTGTTGTGGTCACAAACCATTAAGGTAGTTTAATGCCACACCACTTAAAAATTAGATTACTCAAATGGGTTCTTAAGATTTAGTTGATTGTGTTCATTGTACCTGCTAAAGTCGCTAAGGGAAGATGTTTCTATGTAATGCATACACCTGCACATAATTTGAGATTCTTGATGACCCCATCATAAACCAATAGGGTTTTGTTTCTAAAGCCTTGTGGCACAAATCACATCACTGCTATTCCCTCTAATTGTATATTTCTTAACAAGAAACTTGCTTTCCCACCGAACACTGGTTTGGGTTCAGACACAGCCCAACTCTGGCTGTTGTTGACCAAACCAAGCTCTGCACTCTGTGTTACATCCTATTCATGCCTCTTGTGTCTCGATTAAAAGTTTCCCATATGTTCCCCATTCCTTTGCTCATGCTGTTTCTTTTATTCAAAAATACCCATTTCCTTTTTCAAACCCCACATCATAGAGTCATTAAAGGCGTAATCTGAATACTACGCTCTTTAGTTTTTCCTTTTCATCAGCGATCTCTCATGAGTTCCCACTTTGTACTTTGTGTTTATTTTTGTTGTAGCTATTTTGTTTTGTACTATTTTTTTCTTTTAGTGTGTAATTGCCAGATCTCTACAGCACGCTGTACAATTTTTCAGAGAAGGATCCTCACATGAAAATTTATTCAGAGAAAAAATAACTATTATTAGTTAACCACTTCATCCTTTATTTGGTTCCCTTCCCATCATCTGACCCCAGCACAAATTTTGGGGGTCAAAGTTTAACTTAGGTCACAGTTCAGGTATTTTTCTGTTGTGTACCCTTGACCTCATAGTTGTACATCTTTTAATGATTACTGGTTTAAAAATCATGTGAAAAATAGTCCATTGTTGTTGCAATTGTTAATATTAACACAAGGACTCAACCTCAGGGTCAACAGACCCAGAAGAGCCCCAGAACCTGTGTTCTAGAAACACCCTCTCCCCCAGCCTCTACTGTGCGCCTTGTGTAACTAATCAGTCTGTGGTCAGCAGGCACCTAACAACCTCTGAAACATACAACTGCTTGAAGAATAGTAAAGTCCCCCCAATTATAAAGCCCATGTTAAGCTTATTAGGCACAAATATAGGACCATTTGTGAAATTACTCTTCTTTGAGCTGTACTTCAAAGACTTTATTATACTCAAATTCCTTTGTGAGGAGTATCTTAAAGCCTGATGCTTTCATAGGTGTTAGGTAAAAAATAGTTTCCATAATCAGTAAGATTGCTAAATGCATCTACCAATATTCCACTCTAGGAGATGTATAAAATACAATGTCCATCTTCAGAGCATGAAGTTTCAGAAAAATATCCAGTGAAGAGCCTCTATGTCCTTAGTTTGTTTGATACTGAATCCTTCTGTGGCATGACACCAACTCTTAGACATTTAATGTACAGAAATGGACTTTATAAATCAATGAAATTGACTACACTAGAAAATGGAACAAAGATATACATATGGAAGATTGCAAAGAGAGAGAAGTAAGTAGCTCTTCCCCAAAATAATTAGACGTAAAAGTTAAAATAACCTTAGTTTGTTTCTTTTAAAAAAAATGCATGTAGAGGGCATCTCTTGCTGAAACTATAGTAAGATCTTGCAATTGGTCTGCTTAGCAGGTACTTCCCCCTCAAATACTTCCTCCAGATACTTTCTCCACAAAGAAACCTGTGATTTATTTAAAACAGTCTTAGTTTTTATCCCTGAGCTTAAAATTTACCACCCTCATGACATACAGTCCAAACTCAAGGGACCCATGACCAGGGACCCTTGCTTCCTCTTCAGCCTTGCGCACACTCACTTCTTATTGCCCACTTGAGTGTCTCACCCCACCGACTCCCATTCCCCCAGATAATCCATGCAGCCCCCTGCACTTACATCTTTGTTCGTGCCGTCCTTCTTGTCTAGAGTATTTTCAATCCTCTTCTCCACCTTGTTATGTTCTACTCATTCTTTAAATTTCAGGCTGGTGTCTCCTCTTCCTGGAAGCTTTTCCTGAATGTACCCCCCTCTCTTTACCTGCTCAGTTCTCCAAAATTACCTTGTGTATCTCTACTTTTATATTTCATGTTGCTTTACAATGCTGCTCTGATTGTGTTTATCTTCTCAAACAGACTGTGAGCTATTTAATGGCAGTGACTATATTTCATTTCTTTATATCTCCCATGTTTAACACAATGCCTGTAGTGTACTAATGACAGGAGAAAAATTCTGGGATGTCAAATTAAATTACAGCAGGCCAAAGGGTGGAAGGAAGAGACAAGAAAGGTTAATCAATTAACAACTGCAGGGCAAAACCAGCAAAAGACTGTTTACTTTCCTGATTATATTTTGAAACTTTGAATTAACTTCTAGGTGGCTATCTTGGGAGTTATCTAGAAAAAAAATAATTGAATAGCCAACCACCAGGCACACGACATCTTGTTTATGCACGAACTTTCCGGACTGTTGCCCACAACCAATCTGAAGAGGAAACATCTATTCCTTATGGACTCTGCACCTGTCCCAGAACTAGCCCCTCTTCATCATCTCCCACTGCCTCTGTATGATGGCGCCTCTCATTTCCAGGGTGCTGGACCTGTTGTTTTCTCCATCTAGGCCTGCCGTTGGTGGTTAAGGCTGCATCCCCCAGGGCCTGGTCCTTTTCCTGGCCAGCATAAAGCTCAATGAACCCTTTCTTTTGGATAAGCTTTTGCCCAGGAAGGTGTTTGTTGAACACTAGGAATTCAATAAATGTTACTTTAATTAATACATTAAGTCTCTTAAATGAGTACCGATTTAAAAAATGAATATAGTAGTAAACTTGTAGGCTGGTAGTGGGGTTGGAAATTGTTTTATATTTCTAAAAAGCTACTTGACAATGCTTAATAACTGTGTTTAAAATCTGTACAAATTTTATTGGTAATTTTGTAAGGAAACTTATCTTACAAAAATAATGAACAATATTCCTAAATTTCTCTTCTATGACGTTGTTCATTGCAGTAGGAAAAATTGAAAAACACTTATATGTTCCACCAAATAAAATTTGTTAAATAAATTATAGTCTATTCGTATCATGGAATTCTAGACAGTCATTAGAAAATCTCTACAAGTGAATATTTGTTTATATGCAAATATGATTAAGTAAAATTCTAGGCAAGAATGTATAGTATTAAACACTGAACACGGCATAATTATGTGTGTTCTCATGACTGCATTGTATAACGCAAATATGCATGCACACATGTGTTATATAAGTCTGTATGTTTTTATGCATATTTATGTGTATATGTACACAGGTATATATACTTTTTTACACCAAAAAAGAAAGATATTCACCACGTTTGCAATAATTATCCTTGAGTGGTGAAATCATTGATGTTTAATTCAAACTTGCAGTTTACAAAATTTTCTCTAGTGGAATTAAATTTTGATATCATTTAATTTTTCTTACTGGTACTTTTGTGGTTAAATACTCTTTCTTTCATCCACCAAAGGCGCTTTGCTCATCATGTCAGTATGAACGTACAATTCCTAGACTGATTCCACCAGGACTGAGCCTCTGAAAAGTAAGGGTTATGATAAAATTGTCTCAGTGTGCTCTGGTATTTGCACAGTGCTTGACTCAATATGGCACTGCTCATGATTTTGGAATGAATGAATGAATAAATCATTGATCAAAGTTTGACCAACTGCAAAAACAATTACTAAAATTGATCTAATTATGCCTGATTATCAAATCTACTTTAAGTAAAGCTAAATGATGGAGATATTTAAAGCATTTCTATCTTTTAAATTAAAATAGCTCATCCAGAACCACATACACAGTGAGCCCTCAGTACTGATTGAGATAATTCTATGAAAAGCATGAGTTAGGCCAGTAAATGACATAGAGACTCTTAATTCAAATCATGTTTCTAAATGATAACTAAAGCTTTAAGTGAATCTCTTAGGTGGCATTTCTATTCAGAGAGGAGAATTTGGACTCAGCTTTGAACTTATTTAATTTTTACTTACCAATCTAAATTAAGAAAATCTACTACATATTATCATTTAAAATATATTTGCATTTAATTCTACCATAATAACACAAACTGCAGAATATTTGTCCCTGCTTGAAATAATAACAATGATGCTACATTAGATATCTTAATTAGTTATTTATACATATTGAAAATAGAATAAAATGTCTTCCATTATTTGTAATGACTAACGTTGTCAAATATAATAATAATTATAGCAAATATTTCTCCCTTTATCAATTGGTTTGACTAGGACTATCATTAACTAATTTATATATCATTGTGATCATTTTAATAATAATATGGGTAACTATAATTTCAAATATGTTACAGATGAAGAAACTATGATATAAGAAGTATAATTCCTCCAGAGTCATAACAAGTGATATTTTATGAAACCAAGGCTTTCTGATACCAGAATCTGTGTTTTTAAATGCAATGTCAAATTGAGAAAAATTATTCTAAACTAAAGGAAAAAATTCCAACGTGTGGGAAAATATTCAGTCTTGTGTGTTACATGTTAACTAGCATTTTTACATACTTGGAATTAACTTTGTATATTTTAAAAATTACTTATGTGTTGAAATGGCTTCTAAACCTCTAGACAGCTAGAACATAATCATAATGATAAATTAAATGTCTGGAAGGTGTTTTTTATTTCTTGTCAAAAAGCAAGATATAAAATGTGAAAGGTATTATATTAAAATTAATATTTCTATGAGTATACTAGAACTACAGGTAAATATTGAAGTACATTTTTTCTGGATATCAAAGATAATGCATACCCTAAGTAAAATTAAATATATGCGTGCGTGTGTGTGTATGTGTGTGTTTTAGAATTTTTTAAAATCTCCATAATATTATACTCAAAGAATTCTGGCCCACCATAAATAGAAAGACAATAATTATCACCAGATGTTTGTAAAATGACATAGACTGCACCCTGGGAAAGGAGTCTAAGATATAAAACCAAGATCAAAGGCACTACTATTATTACTTTACTCAAAAAAACCCCAACAATCTGCAACCAAAGAACTTTCACATCTTAAAAGAAAGATGGAAAAAAATCACAGAAACTAGCAATGGAACTGTATTCATAGCCTCCAATGATAAAACTTTAATATTGTTCATACTCAGCACCAAATAATGAACTTAAAAGAAAATTCCAGCTCCTTTCTCCATTAATTTGAGAGGTATACAACAGTAGTCCTTGTCTAGAGTCTTGAAAAGGAAGCCAAGTATTTGCTAATAATACTTTCAAATAGTCCTAGATATCACGGGTCCTCAGGTGAATCTCAAAGAGCTGATAATTATCTCGACTGTTTGCACGAGTGCAAGTGCGCACACCCGACAGCAGAGGGGGTTGTGGCCGGCGGTGGAGTCTGTTCCGGTTCACTTCCGGAAGGGCTATGAGCCAAGTCAAATTTGATTTCACCTGCTGCAATATGCAACAGCACCTGTAATCTGGTGAACATTTCTAGAAACCTAAAAGCAGCTCCTTTTCACAAATAAAAAGATTTTGGATATTTTAAGAAAACTGTGGTTTGCTCCCCTAAGCATCTGCACATTTAAACTTATTCAGTACAGCCTTATTAGAATACTAAGAATGAGCAATGAACTTAAGATCCTTAACATAGAGGAGTTGTTGAATTAAATATGCTATACCTATATGCTGAAAAATTATGCTGCTTATAAAAATCTGTCTAAACCATTTTAATGACATGGCAAATTCTTATAAAACAAATTCCAGATGAAATATGTAATTTCCTAGATGTTTCCAGTTTCATCACCAGAACTAGCAGTTAGCTTTGCCACTGTGGTACCCAGTTATCTTTATTCCAGTTATCTCCAAACAATGTAAAAGTGTCTTGGAAGATTAATTATGTCACCATGGAGGATACAAAGAGGGACTGAGATGTGAATTTTAGATACTCAGTAAATTAAAAAAATTCCTAAATCTTGCGCACCTGCCTTCCAATGGGTGCTGTTTAAATGCAGGGCTCAGCTAAATTACAAATTCTCACCAGTCATGGACTTTTAATTGTGCTAATAAATGCATAAATATAAAATTTTATATTTAGGAATGCTTTATTTATATATTTATATTTATAAATGCATAAAAATATTCCTCAAAACCTCCACAAGTTCTAGAGGAAATTTCTTTTCCTTTAGTCTTTTTTCTTCTGCCTGCACAATTTCTGATGGAAAAAGATGTGTACTAATATACACCTATACCATAATGGAAGAAGCCAAATAACATCATAAATTTATCATTAGCAAGTCTTTCTCTCAGTTTAGCAAGCCGGACAGTTGACTTTACAAGTGTTTCAGAGTGGATGCTGACTCATGTTCATAAAGTTCCTAAGAGACCAGTGTTTAAAAGGGGTGTCAATAAATTTGTTGCAAGAGAAATAAAGGTGCCAGAGGGACTGAACATTGTGGTTAGTCCGATTAGTGGTTCTTTCTCTCTAAAGACAAATTAAGTAGGAATCCTATTGATTAAGAGGTAGCTTGGTGAGCTTGAAACAACCATCAGAACAAAGAGAGCAGTTCTCTGATTCGGATATATAATGAACCTCGTTTAGTTATTGCAGAGAGCCTGCTGCCTCCCATTTGCTAAAAGGGGTGCAGCTGAGAGAAAGACTCCAAGTTCAAAGCTTCGACTGAATATTTTTTTCCAACGCTAGTACTTAGAAGAATGGACATAACCTGAAACACTTATTTTTCCTTATTAATAAACCTTCTTTCAATTAACACTCACATACACATGATTTTGGAACACTTTCATTAGGTGTATTAATATCATCGGTCTACTCAATATATTTCTGCTTAGAACCATTAAGTTTTGTTTTTTAACTCAATTCTCAGAAGACAATGGTCTGTCTGTGTGATACACTAGTATTCTGTATTTTGGGAATTTTTATCAGGAAGAATGCAGTACATTTATAATAAGAAAAAAATGTATATTTTAGAAAGAAACTATTTGCGAAGACCATCTGACCTAATTAAAAATTTACAACAATAACCCTGACAGGTGTGGCTCAGTTGCTTGGGCATGGACTGGGTTCCATTCCTGGTCAGGGTGAATGCCTGGGTTCAGGTCCGGTCCCAGCTAGGGGAGCCTACGAGAAGCAACTGATGGATTGGCTCTCACACATTGATATTTCCTTCCCTCTCTTTCTCCTCCTCTTCCGCTCTCTCTAAAAGTAAATAAATAAAAACTTTAAATTTTTTTACAACAATAACATAGTTTCTAGAGTTGAATAATCTACTTCATATAAGTTTTTACCAATTCAACATTCCAGGTTATCTCTCCATTGCTGTGAATGTTATGCTCCCCTTAATACAACCCAAATGTTAAGATATTTTTGTGTGTCTGGCTGTTTCACTCATTGTCACTAGTAAGGCCATTTTCTTTCAGTCTTTACAAGTTTCTTAATTATTTCAGATTAATCTACTGTATCACTCAAATCTGTTTATTGTTTCTAGTTTTCCTTTTAGACCTGAATTCTGTGTCAACACAATAGGATTTGTAGCTGAGGACTGAACCACAATTAGGCACTGATGTAATTGCCCTATGTTTAAAACGACTTAACAGGGAAGCCATTTGGACCCCATTCATCCTGAAGCCTGATTCTCAATCCTAGTATACCAGTGGTGCCCCTCTGCTTCCTGCCAAAGCCTGTTGTCAGCTAGTATTTTAGACAGGGTTTACAGTTCAGATGAAGCGATAGTTGTGTAACAATTATATTACAATTGAACCACAGGGAAATCTAATTACCCTTTTCATCTGAGAATTTCCAAGTAACCTACGAACCGTGGTTAATGAAGCCTCAGAATTCCCCAGGAAGATGTGAACTTGGACTGTGTGCCTTTGAATGCTGTTGGCAGGTAAGCATCCAGACTCACCTTGTCCCTTTCACTTCAGTCTGGCATTGCATTACATTGGTACATCAGCCCTGCGACAGCACTTAAGAATATGTCACCTAACCCTTATTTGAATATAACCAGAGAGACCTGGTTGTAAGTCCTTGGGCTCAACTACAAAACTACTAAAATACTATGCCAGACTAAATCTGATGCCTGTCCCTTCACAAGAAATTGCCTTCTTAAGTTGTCCACTGTCATTTTGAGAAGACGAGATATGACATCAAGTACCAATAAAGGCCATTTGCTTTTTCCCATCTAACTCATTTATTAAATGACCCATTATACGATTGCCTTTTATTTTCTTGCAGCAGTTGTTTCAAACTCAGATAATAAGCCTTATGGCGCAGGCACTGCATCTTTAATTCCAGTTAAAAGCTGGACTCCCATCCAGTTCGGCAGAAGGGTGAATATGGCAACTGACTAGGGACTCAAATGGGAGGAGGAGAATTGTTGAGTCATCTGTGATTGAATGCTGAGCTTCTCATACCCAATAGACAACTTTTACAATTTTAACAGTCATCTGAAGTGTCCTCCGGCTGGTGTTGAAATAACAATGCAATTCATAAAAGAAAGTTTTTGACTATTTATGTACAGTACCGAAATATCTGAATAGAAAGAAAACATTCACCCATTCTCACCTTCTGGTCTTCTATGGACAAAGCAACCAGGTAACAATATTTGTTTCATGCTTTATCTAAGTTTTGAGACATTGTAGGGCATTTTTTTTTCCTAAACAAGAGGCCATATGTAATCTTATATTAGGTTGAGATGATGAAATTTGATAGGAAAAAATTCTTAAATACATAAATATTAGATTTCTTTTTTTTTTAAATCCTCACCAAGGATATGTTTATTGATTATTGGTTTGAGAGAGAAAGAGAGACCCACATCCTTTTGGTGCGCAGGATGACCCTCCAACCAACTGAGGTATCTGGTCAGGGCTCAATACTAGATTTCTTAAAACTGCTAATTAAATGCTGATTCTGGTGATTTAAAAATGCCTGCAATGTAATGCCCAGAAAATTCATCTGAGTTACATCGATTTGTCTTTTGGAAAATATATGACACTTCACAGCCAACAGGATGCAGCTGAAAGGGGAAACAAGAGAACAAAACAGATGAAGTTAAGAGATAAGGGTGAAAGACTGTTTTTCGTATTCGTTCAAAGAAAGTTATTATTTGTTCTTATCCTTAAACCCCCCTCCAAATATTTTCAAAGTGTTTTTATGAAATTCTGACTTTTTTTCCTTCAGAATAGAAAATGCAAGCTTTAACAAGAAACTAGCAAATGACTCCTCCGTTCCGAGGAATTTGAAAATTCTTAAAGTCAGATTTATATCCCTGGAAAAAAAATAGGTTGACATGTATAAAATCACTAATACAGTGTAACACATAAGACTTACAGAGTGAGAAACATCAAAGTTTGACATGCAGACAGTAGGTTACTCTGATGACAGAGAATTGACTTAATTTAAATGAAGGATATTTCTATGGTGACAATTTAAAGTAAACTTCAAGTCTCTGTTAATACAAACATGCTCTTCTGCTTTGTGAAATCTAAGAATCAGTTGTATAAATATATATTTCTGAGCTTTCTAAATTTGCTCTACTGGTTTTTATTTCTCCCAATAATATTTAAAATTACCTGAATTATAATTATAAATATTGTATTTAGTAGGCATTTTAGTATGGAAACACTGTGATTGTTAACACTGATGTTTTTAATATTAAATAATATTATTATAAAAATCTAAATATTTTGAGAGCTAGATTTCAGGTGAAAACTAATATTACTCAAGAGATACTTACTTTAATATAGATACAGTGGTTCACTTCATTTCCCTTTATATAATAAATGCATATTTTAAACTTTGGTCCCTCTAGAAAAAGCCATAAAATATTTATGATGGAAATTTCAAATAATCATTACCTTGTACCAGGGCCACAAGAATAATAGTTAAATGGCACCAAAATTTAGTCAAAATAGTGAAGACTTTTAATCTCTTTTATTATTTTAGAAATAGTGATTTTTATAAGTTATTACTTTGAATTATCTGTGGCTATATGCCTAGGAAATAAAACATTAAATTACATACTACTTTTCAGGACATTGAAAATTAGCAAAACATATATGATACCCACAATTTTGTTTTATTCTAACCATTCATTTGAAAGGAAGTCTGTTTCTTCTTTATATTCCTTGCCATATTGGTTTATAATATTTTCTAAGTGGACAAATTATACTAAATTATTTGATATATTTTTCTTAATTGTAGAGTATTTTTAGAACCACTGAGCAATTGTTTGGCCTTAGGTTTATCTGAATATATTGATGGTAATAATTTTATTTTTACCAATATATTTTATTGATCATGCTATTAGAGTTGTCCCATTTTTTTCTCCCCTTTATTCCCCTCTGCCCTGTACCCCACCCCACCATCATTCCTCCACCTTAGTTCATGTCCATGGGTCATACATACATAAGTTCTTTGGCTTCTCCATTTCCTGCACTATTCTTAACCTCCCCCTGTCTATTTTGTACCTACCATTTATGCTTCTTATTCCCTGTACTTTTCCCCCCATTCTCCCCCTCACCCTTCCCACTAATAACCCTACATGTGACCTCTATTTCTGTGAATCTGTCCCTGTTCTAGTTGTTTGCTTAGTTTATTTTTGTTTTGTTTTAGGTTCAGTTGTTGATAGTTGTGAGTTTGTTGTCATTTTACTGTTCATAGTTTTTATCTTCTTTTCCTTAGATAAGTCCCTTTAACATTTCATATAATGATGGCTTGGTGATGAAGACTCCTTTAACTTGAGTTTATCTGGGAAGCACTTTATCTGCCCTTCCATTCTTAATGATAACTTTGCTGGATAGAGTAATCTTGGATATAGGTACTTGCCTTTCAGGATTTTAAACACTTCTTTCCAGCCCTTTCTTGCCTGTAGGGTTTCTTTTGAGAAATCAGCTGATAGTTTTATGGGAAATCCTTTGTAGGTAACTGTCTCCTTTTCTCTTGCTGCTTTTAAGAGTCTCTCTTATTGGGGTTTGCCCTGCCTGGTCTCAGGAAACTGTAACCGCCTGTGGCTAAGGCTGAATAAGAGGCCTCCGAACCAGGAGACACTAAGGAGACAAAACTTATTTCCCTGGCATGAACACTGCCTGTTCTGTGCTGGTCCCCAATGCTTGATCAGTTAGCCAATGACCGGTAAGATTTCCCACGGGAGGAATCGCCTAAGACAGGCATGATCACATGGAGGCCTCAGGGAAGGACTTAGGGGACTGTGGAAATGAAGGGGTGATCAACATCAATCCCTGCCCCCTCGGTTTTGTCAAAGCCTGTGTCCTGGTTCTTAGTTATGAGAAATCCAAGTCTCCCAGCTGCCTTTGTCTCCTCTGCCCAACTCAGGCCTGCAGAAATAACAGGGTGGTGCAGTCCAGACCAGAGTCGGTGGACCCCCAGGGTAATCAGGCCTGGGACGTAGAGTATGAAAGGTCCTGTAAGATCTGTTTCCTGGAGGATGCTCTTTAATTAGAATATGAAGGCACAGGCAGGAAATGAAACTAAGCTTTTAGGTCCTGTAGTCTTTTTAAATTATAAAACCCCAAAATCTCAGGATCCCAGTGGGAGATCTGCCACTCCCTTTCAAAGTTAATTACTTGTTCTATCTTCCTTGTCAGACCATAGTTCACAAACTGTATTGGTATGTTTAATAAAAGCCTGCTTGGGTGGGAGAACGAGACACTCTCCACTAGAGAGGGTGGCCAAGGCGTTCTCCACTAAAAAGAGTGGCCGTTTCATCCCTATTTCTCCACAGGACTTGGTTGTTTGTGTGTATGTTTTTCTCGTGTTTCGATGAGCATCTGCAGCGATGGATACTGCTGGCTCAGTATCCATCTCACTCTCCTTACCTTTAATCTTGGGTAATGTAATTATGATGTGCCTTGGTGTGTGCTTCCTTGGATACAACTTTTTTGGGACTCTCAGAGCTTCCTGGACTTCCAGGAAGTCTATTTCCTTCACCAAATTGGGAAAGTTCTCTTTCATTATTTTTTCAAATAAGTTTTCATTTTCTTGCTCTGTCTCTTCTCCTTTGGCACCGCTATGATTTGGATGTTGGAATGTTTAAACTTGTCCTGGAAGTTCCTAAGCCTCTCCTCATTTTTTAAATTCTTGTTTCTTCATTCTGTTCTGGTTGAATATTTATTTCTTCCTTTTGCTCCAGACTGCTGATTTGGGTCCTTGTTTCCTTCCTTTCACTGTTGGTTCCCTGTATATTTTCCTTCACTTCAATTTTCATAGCCTTCACTTTTTCCTCCATTTTGCCTCCATTCTCAACCATTTCTGTGAGCATCCTGATTACCAGTGTTTTGAACTCTGCATCTGATATGTTGGCTATCTTTTCATTGCTTCATTTTATTTTTTCTGTAGCTTTGATCTGTTCTTTCATTTGAGCCATATATATATTTTTTTTGTCTTGGCATACCTGCTACATATTAAGGAGTGGGGCCTTTTGTATTCTTCAGGATGGGGCAACCCATGTTGGTACATTGTGGCACTGTATTTGGGGAAGGGGTCCAAGGGGGAACAATGCTGCTTGCTCAGCTCTCTGCAGGTTTTCAGTCACTTCCTCTGTTACCCACAAGCAAATTGGGCCCTTATGGTGGTTTTGTGTACGTTCTTGGACCATGTGGGTCTCTCCTGTAAGGCTGGGAGTTTCTCCCACCACTGCAACCCCACAGATGTTTTCAGTTAGAGGTTTTGAGGCTTTATTTCCTCGTGCTGGAACCCTTAGTTGCACAGTCTGTCTCACTCCCCAATTGTTCCTCCTGGTTTATCCGTACACAAATGTGGGACCACCCACTCTACCAGCTGCCACCTCACCCAGTCCATGAGCTTTTGCCTTGCCTTGAGTCCTCTCCACCCCAGCTGTGCCCATGTCTGCCCTTCCTTCCTGTCTGCATAATATTTCTTCTTTAACTCCTTAGTTGTTGGACTTCCATACAGTTCAATTTTCTGGCAGTTCTGGTTAGTTTTTGTTTTTAAATTTGTTGTCCTTCTTTTGGTTGTGCATGTAGGCAAAGTGTTTCTACCTATTCTTCCATCTTGGCCTGAAGTCTCTGATGGTAATAAAAATTTTAATTAGTCATCTATTTCATCAGGACAGTGGACAAATCCCACCCATGGAAGGAGTTAATATATTTAATCACCCTAATCAGCTTCTTTCTACCTGGTTCTTCTTGTTTACTCCTCAATAGCTTTGAAGGGGAGGAAAAGGGAAATTAATGTTTACTGAATGTAAGATCTCTGGTAGTCATAAATTCACACATTTGACCTAAAACATAAACTTTATTCTCCTTATTTTATAGGGGTGGAAACAGCAGCTCAGAGAGCTGTAATTACTGGGTTATGGTTAGACTTTGGGTAGTTAGAAAGTTACATAACTTAAGAATTTGACTTTAAAACTCATGTTCCCATGCTCTTTCCTTTTAAATGTACTATATCTAACATGTTTTCTAATCTAGAAGAGTTGATTTGTTAACATACTGTGTAATTTTGTGGCACATTACATTTTCCAACTTTAAATGAAATGATGATGAAGAAGGGGAGGAAAAGATGATAATAGCTAGTATTTGTTAAACTCTTACGGATCTCTGGGCCCTGAGGTCTGACTTTCTGCATCTATTTTTCACTGTGCTACTGACTAGGCAGGTGACCACAAGAGAATTCTTAATCTTTTCTGTTCCTTAGTATCCTCATAAGTATCATGGAGGAAATATAATCATGCAGTTCTTATATTGTTGTGAGGAATAAATGGGTTTCTGTGAAGAACAAATGGGTATTTAGAATTAACATCAATGATGAACCCTCCATACAGGTTAATTACGGTTACCAATTTTTGTGTTAAATGTTAAACACATGTGACCTGAGTATACATTCAGGACCAGGTCTGCCTCTTGGAAATGTACACTGGTGTGGCCTCCTCTGGGCCTCATGATTGACTGAGAGGTATTTATATGTCCTTAGACTTACTTTCTTCCCTGGATGAGGTATTAATATGTCCTTAGACTTACTTTCTTCCCTGGATGTCATTAGAACTCAATTTTAAAATTTTGGTCTTGAAAGATACCGCAAGGACTCTCTAAAAGATGCCTCCTGTGGAGTCCATTTGCAGGTATGATTAACATGAACTGCTTTCTCCAATGAGTCACCCTACAATCTACGAGGACTTCCTCCTGAAATGTCCTCAGCCTCATCTCCTTACACCCAATTTACCTCCAATATGCGAGTGCTAGTGTGGTAATGGCAGTTGGGGAGGAAAAAGTTGTCTGTGTTTAAGAAGAATTTGGGGAGGTAAAATAGATGGTCCTGCATGGATGATGTAGCCCATCTAGCTGTGAGGAACCTTTCCTTTGCCTCCTTCATGTCTCTGCACAAACATAACTTTTAGGGAGTTTTTTCTGGGCTGTAGGACTGGACTGGTCAAGAGTTCCCTTAGAATATTGCCATTGTGTCTATAATTCTTATGCGTAGTATTTTCCATACTTTTAAATAAATAATTGTAAGTACACTGTTTAATGTATTTCTTCCCAGTAGATTCAGGATTTATGAAGGGGGCAGATAAATCCTGCCTTGTGGACCACCACATCCCAATACTGGCACAAAACCTGGGATATACTAGGCATTAAATAAAAGTTGGCTGGATAACAACTGACCCTTAGAATCTAAATATTTCCCTTGCTTTTAAATTGATTTAATAACTTTTAACTTTTGGTTTTCTGCAGTAATTAAGAAGTATTCCCAATCTATGTTAAAAAAAAAAGAAAGAGTGTTCTCCTTTGAGTTTGTGTTTGCTGCTTCTTCTCAACATTCTTTTATCGCTTTTTTGGTTGTTTGAATCTTTCTCTTTATTTCCTTCCTCCCTTCCTTCTTCCTTCCACCCTCCCCCTCCCCCTCCTCCTCCTTCTCCTTCCTCTTCTTCTCCTTCTTCCTCTTCCTCCCCTTCTTCTTCTCCTCCTCCTTCTCCTTCTTTCTCCTTCTCTTCCTTCTTCTCCTCCTCCTCCTCCTTCTTCTGACAGTGTATATATTGTTACCAAGCCTACATCAAAAAAGTGTGTGTTTTAAACACCTGATGCACCACTTCAGTCCCCAGGTCTTTTGTGTAGATGATACCACTGAAGCAATTGTTTCTGTTGGGGCCTGGGCCAGCCTCATGTGGGGCAACATGACAGCATCTAGGTTGTGGCATGAACTTCACAATTTTGGCCTCCTGGTGGGAAGCAGACTAAGACTCTAAAGGAACCAACTGGTGAAATGCCTCATGGTCACTGGTAGCTGTAGGGTAAATAAACCCCCTTTTCTCTCCCAGGGTGATGGTCTGGAAACATCTTTCAGAAGGCTTCTCAGAAGGCTCCATACTGTGGAGGAGCCTGTTCCCCATAGTGATGGCCAGATCTCTGCTTCATCATTGACCTGGCTCCCCTCCTTCCCTGCTTTGCTTTTCCCTACCTCCCTCCCCAGTACAGGGTCACAGATATACCTTTGCTTCAAGTTCTTTTTAGGGATGCCAACTGACAGTGGTGGCTTTAAAAGGACAATCTGCTAAAATGGCACAGTGAAGAAAACCAGGAAAAGTTCCATAACAATAACAGTTCTTATTTTAATAAGTTCCATTAACAAAGCTTCGCAGTTTAAATTTTCTCTTTCATTGCAATGAAACCCATAATCTTATTTTTGTTGCATATAAGATTTGTCTGCTTTATCAAACGCAGTTACATTGGGTTTTTGTCAGTTTGCTTATGAAATAAAACTATAACACAAATTTTAACTTGTGTTGTTTTTATATGCAACCAATAAAAGTGCAGTAAGAAAAGATTAGTCTGAACATAAGTTAGCATGGAATCTCCCGGGGACCCCTGCACTAAATATGTGACTTTAGGAAGATTCCCCCTTCCTTCCAGGAGGTAAGAAGTGGCACCAATACCAGCTGGGGACATGTCAACTTTCCACAGGTGTTGTTTGTTTGGTTAGTCTTAAAATAGATTATATTTGTGACAGCAACTAAGTTAACATTTCTCTCCTTTCACTATTTCCTGGAAAGAAGCTCAAACAAACATGCAAAAGACATGCTAAAGTGATCTCAAAAGAAATTGTGAAATGTGCTTTCTGACTGATAGGGGACTCAAGACTTGGAAAATTTTAGCTTAAGGTAAAAAGTTATAAGTCTAGCAAGTAATATGTACGTTAAAGCTTTTGTTTCAGAAACTGCAGATAAGGCCTGTCCTGGCTCCTGGGAAAACAGCCGACCTCCTGGGGCACTGCTAAAGACTACCACCTGGGGACGACTGGAAGTATCCTGGCTTTTGTGTTCCAGGGAGGGACAGATGACCACCACCCCTGGGAACAGCCAACTGCCCAGGACAGGAATGTTGCAGCTTCTATCACCTAATCCTCCCTGAGTCTCAAAGCCCTCACAGCACCTCGTTTGTTCCCTGGTATAAAAAGATCTGGCCAGGAAAGAAAGGGGAAGATGGTTTGTTAGGGTATGAACCCGCCCTCTTCCCAGGTCCCGGGCCATCTGAATAAAGGGCCGCAAAGATTCAATCACTGTCATTGCTTGCTGGGTTTGGTAGTGACAGGCAGCCTGAATGCCAGTGTCTTTTCTGGTTACATGACTGTATCTCTTTTAGAAATACTAGCAAATTTGGTAGTATTATCCCAGATACAAAAATCAAGCATTTCCAGAATCTTAGGAAATTTAAAGCATTTAATTATGCTCTCCAATTATTCCAAATTATCTCTGAAAGTGAAATAAAAGGGGAGATCTAATAAAAATACACCATTTAAAATTGCATGGTATCAGAGGGCACTAGATTTATCAGGGGGACCACTCTGTAAGTTATATGAATGTCTAACCAGTATACGGTACACCTGGAAAGAATATCATTTTGAATGTCAACTACAACTGAAAAATTTTGAAAAATAAAAAATAAAATTGCATGTTCATAATTGCATAGTCATAGTTCAACAAATCTATTTTAAAAACGTGAACCATTTTTTAAAAATCCTATTCAATGTTATAAATATAGCTGGAAAGAAAAAAAATAGAAACCTGAAATTTTATCTGCAATCTCATTTGTTTTAATATAGCTTTTGCATCTCTAGATCTTGATTCAGTTGTAACTTGTGCCACTTCACGGGCAATTTGCCTGGATAATGCCTGCCTGCATGATGCCACTTCCCCTCGCATTAGCTGAGGGGGTGACTTGGATTCGGACACTCGGAAGTTATCTCACAGCAGGGCGAGAGTTCCTTATGTCACTCTTCCCCACCGCCTCCCTGCCACCGCATTACTTGTGGTTAGTTTCCTGCTGAGCACGTTTTCTTTCACGTTAACACTCATTTTTTTTTCAAGTGACTTTGCAGAACAGATGTTCTTGTGTGAGTTCCCATCCTTCTTCTTCTTCCTGACATGTTTTTCACAAAAGTCTCCCTTGCTATTCCTCTACTCCTTGTTTAGTTCAGAAAAGGGGGGGTGGACGGGGGAGGGGTGCAAGGGGGAGAAATGACTCATTCTGAGTGTCTTTTGAAAAGTTGTTCCTTAGATATCTTCCTGTTTGATTTGTTCCCATCTATTTTTCCTGATATACACACATATGTTTGTGGAAAACAAATTTGCTTAATTTTTGTCTACTCCATGTATAATTTTCTCCTGAAAATTAGTGCATTTTTATTTTAATATTTTATGTCTAGAACAATTTTATACAGAAATTATCAACAGAATATATATCTTATTCCAGTTTTCATCCACCCCTAAGTCAGTGGTCACACATTAATCTTAAAGAGAATTAGCTTTCAGTATTCCTGTCAGTCCTGATTTAAAATTTAAATGTCATATGTCCCCATTCTTGCTCTCTGTCACTTGTCAAAGATGACTTGTGTTCTATCTGTACATTTAATCAATTAAAAATGTGTATAAATTTTTCTATGTCTGAAATTCATTCACGAGGGAGAGATACTACAAACTTGGAAAGAAAATGAAAACTTTTTCTCTGGATTCTTTGAGAGTAAAACTAAAGTTTTCGGTCCAGAGATCCAGAACAGTCGAATGAATCTCTGGCCTTCTCGCCCTGGTACTCATCTCCTCTGCAGAACTGTGCCCTGTGGGATGGAGCACGTCCATGCTAACCCTCCAGATGTTATAGCTGGAGTCGGTCTCAGTTTTTTAGGACTGAAGATATTTGAGGTCAAGCTTTAAAAAGTATTGTTGTTCTGAGGATTCATTTGTTTCAAATATTTTGTCATTAGTTCATCCAACAGGAAACAAATACTAAGAGTTCTTGAAACCAACTTCTTCTGTATGCTTTTGAGATAAACTCTTGACAAAGATTTTACAAGTTGCAACCTGGGTTGGTCAGAGGTTTGAGTGTAAATCAAAGATCATTAAATTGATCAATATGACCCAATAGACCAATCTCTCTCTCTTACTGCAGAGGATTGGTAGATGCAGAATAAAAGGCTTCTGCATGTTGTTTCATATTTGTAGATTGTAAACATCAATTATTTCTCCTCAAAAATATTTTTAAGAGAATTGAGAATATTTCCCAAAGGTATTATAATGCAAAACCTGTCTTAGAAAGGCACTTAAGCCTTTTTCATCAATAACCGTAATTTGGAATCCTATAGTTTCCTCTCACTTTAAAAAAAAATGCCAATTTATTTAAAAAAGAAAGAAAGAAAGAAATCACCAATCCACTATAGCCCAGCTTTAAACCCAAAGTCATTTAACATCTGAAACATGCCATCAGCCACTTCATCCTGAGAAAGAGGGTGGCTTGCTGTTAATTCATGGCTGTCATTCACACTCATGGCTGTTAGACAATGAAGAAAAGGAAGGGAACCATTAGTCTATAATTCTTAATATTTGCCTCCCCTGTAATTTTCAGTGAAGGCTTTGCTTCTTTGGCATCTAAAATAGGCTGAGCTACAACTATTGCCCCCAGTTCATGGCATTTTCCTGGAGTGAAGGCAGACAGCCCAGTTAGCAATTTTAAGACCAAAAAAGAGAGGCTATTTTGTTTTCCACCTCAACCTTCCTGTAATGTTCAAATAACAGAAATTTGTTTATCTCATCTGCCTTCTTTAATGATCATGAACAGTGACAGATCCCAGAGAGAACATACACCGCTTTCTGCTTTCTGAGGCTCTGCATTATTCTCTGTCAGGAGAAATTTACAAGTTGGCTTTTGTGTTTGTAAAGTTCAATTCCCAGAATAGTAAGTTACAAATAGTAATTACCATAAAATGCCCACATTAAGATTGTGTTTTAAGGGAAAAGATTTGGAATTGATTTTTTCCTATCTTATTTCTGCAAATGTACAGATGTGATATAGTTGTTCCTTACTCTATTCTTTATTTCAAGAAGTGCGTAACTCAGCATGTTATTTTATTCAAAACATGAACGAAAACAAAGTATCGACTGAGTCCATATATCAATTATGAGACCACACAACTCTCTGGGAATTCTCCCCTCACTCTGACCCTTGAAAACGTACCACAAGGGCCTGGAGAAACGGACATTGATTTCAGGTAACCCGCGTTCTAAATTTTAGCTCTGACAGGGACCTATGATAGGTTACACAGATCAGGTCCTCTGAGCCTACATTTCTTCATTTCCTAAATGAAACCATTAGACCTGACAATTTCTAAGTGTAAATACTAGTAACCTTTGACACATTTGAAGCCGGTAAGAAAGACATTGGAGGTGACGAATCTCCAATTTTCACTTTGAAGTTCTTATTCTAGTCTTCGGCTCTCTTCTGAATAGTTCAGAAACGCTGGAAGTGCTACTTGGGTTCATGAAGCTTTTGTGTCCCCATTTGTCAGACACAGGGGATAATTGTCCTCTTGTCCATACTGGCATGGGAATCCATGCAAAAGGATGCAGCCCTGTGCCAAGAACCTGGTGCACCTTCTAACAGTGGTGACTATTGTTACTATCTCAAAAAATCGACAATACCTCCTAAAACCTTTTCTTTTGCTTTCTTCAGCAATTTCTTTCTAAAAGAGATCTTCCTGTATTCTAGTATAATCACTTAAAGTATAACTACTTACTTTACAGCTAGTTGTACCTATGTGAAAAATGTACGACAAACTCCAACACATTCATTATGGATGAAACAAGTCACACACATTAATCATAAGAAGAAAAGGAAAAGAGCAGTGCGGTCGGTTCTGCGATCATGTAGCATGTTGTTCCTAAAACCGGGCTATGCAAAATCGTGCACTAAAAAAAAAACAAACAAAAAACATAGGGTTTATGGGAAAATGAGGTTAGGAGGACAACACAAAGAAAACTTCGTCAGTGGCACACAAAAGACAAGTAGTAATCCAATAAATACAGTGGCACAATTAAATGATGGAGAGATGCATGAATCCTAGAATAGCTATGATGATACTTTACTTTGAAAATGACATGAGGTTGCCATGGGAAGGGCTGTTGCTTGTGAGTTACTGTGGCCTTGTAGAAGGAGCATTGTCTGCTGTAACACCAGATGTGGTGAGTGTGGCTTATAGCACGTGTGATGGCTGAGGTTCCTGGCAGACTGTTGAGGTATGTGCATTTTGTGGATTCCTAAGGGGCGCCATTCTGCTGAGTGCGGCTTTCTGCCATTTCTTGCTGACAAAATCAGAATAAGCAAATATGAAATTTGCATTATGTTCGAATTGGTCCCTGATATATCGATCACTTTGGACAAATTTGCATTTTCAAAGCAAGTGTTATAGCAGTGATGCCTGTATATAAATTCCAAGCAGTGTTTACCCTCCAATCTGTTTATTACATAGAGTATGCTCACACATGCCCACGTGTATGCATGACAACATTAGATGAGAAAATGAGTAGAATTCCATGAATGATGATTTTTGTACAAGTCCATAATAAAATTGTTCATGGTGGAATATTTTTACAAAGTGCTATATTTTCCTGCCACACCAAACAAAAATATTTGCTCTAAAAAAATTCCAAATATCAGGAAAAGATAGGTCTTATAAAATCCTTATAAGCGCTCTTTTGCTTGGCACCTTTTTTTGAATTCCAGATGTATCTCAATTTCCACCTTCAGTGAAAACAAGAGAGAAGATGGTGAGGAAGGAGAGATACAGAGGGGAAGAGACTAGGGTAATGGAAATTCAGTTTAAAATGCAGACAAATCCGCCGTTTCTGCTTGATAGCCTGTAACATTTCCATGTAGTGCACTTTGCATGGCAGAATAGCTACTAGTAATAGAATTCTCTCACAGTGGAGGTTAATTACTTTTCAGCTACAGCAAAATAAATTTCCTGTCAAGCTCATGGACAGGGATATGCCAGTGTCCCCATTTTTACCTGCAGTTTTAATTCAACCTTAATATCTGACACTTGCTTGTATTTAGTGAGCTCTTCCTCTGAACAGTAGGTGCCCTAAAGGAATATTGAGAGATGTCAATTATTTAGTATCGAAAGGTATGTTAAAAAAAAAAGTGGTTCACCTCTCCCAAAGTGCGCTGTACGGAAGATTAACTGAGCTGCCTCTCACTTGAGAAAACAGAGTTGACCCTCTTGGTGATGTGGAAAAGTACAGCTGAAAACTTAACCAAGACATTTTCCCCGTACACAGTGGAGCAAACACTGGCTGTCAGTTGCGTCTCAAACTGACTGTAGGGAGGCTTTAAGAGTCATTCATTTCAGTCTATTCTCTATTTTAATATGGCCACACCCACTGCACAATGTCTTGAACTTTATAGGATAAGGTATCAACGACTTTCCTTAATTATCCTATTTGGGAGCTCAGTTATTTCTCCCCAACTGTAATCTTCTGTCTCTGACCATAATTATGTCCTATCATTGGGACAGACACTGTCACCATCAATTAATTAATCAATGCCAACTTTCACAATCTTGAAAGACAGATGGAATAGATAAATGAGCCTACATCACATCCAACTGCATACACAGCTACACAGGGTAGGGATGGGGCAGAATAAAAAAACATAGTTTTACTCTGTTAAAAGACTAGACATCATAGCTGAAGTAATTGTGATTTTCAATTAGAAAATAATTGATATGGGGAAGATATTTTCACACGTGTTCTTTCTAACACAGCTCTTCATTTTCAAAATCCTCCACCCTGCATTCTCTTCCCATCAAGAGCTTTAACTGTATATATCTATAATTCCATTTAAAACGCTTCCTGATTCAGCTCATTCTACGTGGTTCCCCCTCCTTTGAAACACTATAACTCCTGCTTTATTCTGTCCTGTGACACTTCATAGACTGTCCCATACAACTTTAACACAAGATTTAGCCATTCTCTTTTCCAATTAGACTGCACATATCTTATGATTTAATGTTTTGTTTTTAATTTACTGCATTCTTTTTAAAAATTATTTTATTGTTCAATTATAGTTGTCTGTGTTTAACCCCAACTCCCCCCCCCCCACTGCAGCCATCTCCACCTCCCTCCCTTATTTCCACCCCCATTGGTTTTTTCCATGTGTCCTTTATGGTTGTTCCTAAAAACCCTTCTCCCTTTCCTCCCCATTATCCCTTCTCCCCTCCCCTCTGGTTACTGTCAGATTTTTCTTAATTTCAATGTCTCTGGTTATATTTTGCTTGCTTGTTTGTTTTGTTGATTAGATTCCTGTTAAAGATGAGATCATATGGTATTTGTCTTTCACCACCTGGCTTATGTCACTTAGCATAATGCTTTCCAGTTCCATCCATGCTGTCGCAAAGGGTAGGCTCTCCTTCTTTCTTTCTGCTGCATAGTATTCCATTATGTAAATGTACCATAGTTTTTTGATCCATTCGTTTACTGATGGACACTTAGGTTGCTTCCAGCACTTGGCTATTATAGATTGTGCTGCTATGAACATTGGGGTGCATACATTCTTTTGGATTGGTGTTTTGGGATTCTTAGGATATAATCCCAGCAGTGCAATTGCTGGATCAAAAGGCAGTTCCATGTTTAGTTTTCTGAGAAAATTACATACTGTTTTCCACAGTGGTTGCACCAGTCTGCATTCCCACCAACAGTGCACTAGGGTTCCCTTTTCTCCACATCTTCTCCAACACTTGATCACCAATTTACACCATACTCAAAAATAAATTCAATGTGGATAAAAGACTTAAATATAAGTCATGACACCATAAAAGTCCTAGAGGAGAAGATAGGCAGGAAAATCTCAGATATTCCACCCAGCAACATTTTAATCAATACATTCCCTAGAGCACAGAATGAACATAAAGGAAAGAATAAACAAACGGGACCTCGTCAAATTAAAAAGCTTTGGCACAGCTAAGGAAAGCAGCATTAAAATGAAAGGAGAAACAACTATATGGGAAAACATATTTGCCAATGATATCTCGGGCAAGGGTTTGATCTCCAAAATATATAAAGAACACACATGACTCCACTCCAGGAAGACACACAATCCAATTAAAAACTGGGCAAAAGACTTGGACACTTCTCCCAGGAGGACACATGGAGGACCCAGAGACATATGAAAAGTGATGCAAAGACGTATTTGCATCATTAGCCATCAGAGAGATGCAAATTAAAACCACAATGAGATACCACTTCACACCGGTGAGAATAGCCGTCATAAACAAGTCAATAATTTACTGCATTCCTGACCTAATGAATCTTCATTGAGATTTTGTTGAATTCACTTTCTTAAAGTTTAATCGTCTTTTGATACAGATGAAATTGAGTGAAGGGAACCTCAATGCATTAAAACCATTTTAATTTTTCTATTTTCAATGCTTCATAATGAATTCATTTGCAATTCACAATTCCTATAAAAATAATATTTGATATGGATTTCTGAGGGTAAAAATATTATTCATTTATATTTTGTTGAAAAATGGAAACAACCAGTATTCACCTTTTCCCTTTCTGAGGATGAATGAAACAAAAAGTAAGATACCTGAGACAAAATGATAGAAATTATAGCTTCACTTCACTCAGACAAATGTGATGGGGGAACATGGTTAAATCAAGCCCCCTAGCACTTCACCCCTAAACAGCTCTATGTATTCTTCACAAGAATAAAAGATACCACTGAGGGGAATTACATAATGAGAGAGTAGACAAGACTGGGCTTGCTCTGGGCCGGAAATATTATAGCCTGCGCCAGGCACATACGAGTTTTCTAAACTTACCAAGCAGAACAGTTACTTCTTTCTGGTGACATGCAGAAAATGGGTGGGGAGAGGGAAATAGGTTGCTTCTGAGAGAAATTGAAGCATACTCCAAAGGCTTTTCTTTAAAAAAAGAGTAAAGAAAAAATGTAGGACCGAAGGAATGAGGAATTGTCATTGCTTCCTAATACAGAGTATGTTGTATGTTCATTACCCCGCCCCGACTAAACCTAGAAAAAAAGTATTGATACTTAACATTTGTCTACTGCATAATCCTTTGTAGCTTAATTTTTTTTAAACTTCAATAGCTCCTCAATTACCATCAGTGAGGATTTGCAAAAGCTACAATCTGAGGTTTAAAAAAAATCTACAAAGGGAAAGAAGATGTTGATTATGCATTGTGATTATTGGCAAACCATCATTTCAGTGTACATTCAGACAGACCTCAATGTTATTTACAACAGTAGCAGAAAAGGTCAGGGAAAGAAGTCTGCCCAGTCGCAGGACTTTAGGGGTTAGTCTAATTTAGGCACACAATTCAGACACTTGGAAGCTCTATGAGGGGTACCCAATTACACAGGAAAACGTTAAGCAAAGGCAAACTGGTAACATTTATCTTCTTGCCTATTTCGTGAAAGGGCAAAGAAGTACACTTTTACTAGATATCTTCACTGTTTCCTGCAGAAAATAACGCTGGAAATTTCCAGGAGTGGAACACGAGCTCAAGCTAAATTTGTCCTGCAGCTCTGCATGGTGACCACCTGAACACAGGGGAAGGACAGGCACCTGCCACCGAAGGGTTACCACCCCCTTCGGCTTTTTCTGCATGCGGCAGAGTTGTGTTAATGCACCCTAGTATTGATTCTCTTCTCTCTTCATTTTCACCGTTTACCCAGTTTTTGTTCTTTGAATTATTTTTGCTATGTAGTAAATACAGTACATTTTTAATGAAGGAGTAGCATTATATTTTTCTTTCTTCCTTCCATTCTTCCTCCCATGGAATAAAAGCAGCTAACAGTTTATTGTTACACTGATACACATCTTTAAATAAGAACATATAAATATTTGAGAGTAGCAAATAGTAAGACTTTGGGTTATTTTTATTTTAATTTTTTGTAGTAATGGCATTTACTACTATTTTTGCAACAGAGCAGATGTCATTTATGAATATATCTTGGATAGCTCTCTCTGTACAAATTTATTTTTCTTCCTTTTTTTCCCCTTCATAGATTTTCATAACATGTATAAAGTGTCATGTATATAGTATGGCCCTAGTGAGTGTGTGAGCAGTGAAGAAATTTCACTTTTTTCTTTTTAAAAAAATATATATAATAGGAAATTTGAACTACTTTCTTTGCACTGTTCTTTTCAGGTCTAAATCTTTGTGATTTCCTGAATACATTTCTATTGCATTTTCTCAGGCATTTTACCAAGTGTAGAGAAAGGCCTTGTCCTACAAGCCAGTTTTTTAAAAAGTGTAGACAAGGAAGGAAAAAGGAAGAACATGCCTTATAATAATAATAAAATAATTGTCTGTAAAATGCTTTAGAATAAAATTATTTATTTTATGTTTTGGTTACTAGAAAATTTAAGTAATAAAAAGTAATAAATTAGCCAAAAATGTATGCAGATAAAAGTATAAGTTTTACATTATTTAGTTACATATGTGTTTTTTTTAAGGAAAATCACTATTTTGAAAATTTATAAGAAACTTCCAGTGTATCCCTAATTCTTTGCTCTAAAATTTATTGCAAGTGTCAGAAAAGGGAAGGTAGCGTAATGTCAACACATTTAAATAACTTCTAAGCTCAATTCCTCACCAAAGGTAGACTAAAGTTTACCATGCTTAAATGAGCCTCCACAAGGCCCAGGTCCTATTTCCGGGCAGAAGGCCCCGAGGATAAAACTGAAGCAGCTGTTGCTGAAGAAGAATGTAGTGGTTTATGCATTGCTGCCCTGCTCATAATTTATCCAGAGTCTGTAATTTACAGGGGGTCTGTTGTCCGCCTCATTCATCACCGAGAGACACTAAGGAGAGGAAAGCTGTACACACAAAAATTAAAAATCTATCTGTTGCCCTTGGCATGCTTTCATTTCTTGTTCAACTCAGTTCATTGTGTTTAACTCATATTGGTTTACTGTGGGCCCCACGGAAGAAAAATGAGCCTGCTTTGTTGATCTATAGAAGCTGCCTCCTAGGGAATCTCCAGTATCCCTTGAAATTCTGCATCCTTCCTAATAATACTAGAAAGTCAGATTGTTGTGGAATAAAAAAAAGCACAATTTTTCCCACTATATATCCTATTTTGCATTGTATTTAAAGTAATTGCTGCTGTTTTGGACATTATATGAAATACATATAACAACTGAATTTTCTCTCTTCCTCTTTCCGGTAATTTTTGCTACAAAGTAAGCAGTATAATATAATATTTAACAGTTTACAAATCCTTTAATCTGAATGCCTTCATGCAAGTTACCTAGACTTCTCAGGCTTCCATTTCTTTATTTATAAAAGGGAATAATAATATTACCACTACCTCCCAGGGGAATCAAGAGGCTTAGGGGCATTATTGGTTAAAAAAACACAGCAGTGTCCCTAGCACACCTTACAAAAGTGATAGCAATTATTACACATCTGGAGACATGTATGAGATTAGTCCATCTGTTAAAATCTGAATGTTTGTGTCCTCCCAAATCCATATGTTAGAGCCTTAACCCTCAGGGTGACTACATTTGGAGATAGTGACACTGAAGAAATAATTAAGAAAAGTCTGAAGACTGGGGATCTGATCCCATAGGACTGGCGTCCTTATAAAAAGAGAGACCAGAGAGGTTGTTTCTTTTCTCACCCACAACCAAGGAAAGGCCATGTGGGCATGCAGTGAGAAGAGCCACTGCAACCCAAGGGGAGAGCTCTCCTGAAACATCACCCCTGCAGCCGCCCTGATCTTGGACTGCTAGTCTCTAGAACTGTGAAGAAAATACAATTTTCTGGTTGAAGCTATCCAGGCTGTGGTATTTTGTATGGTAGTCAGAGCAAACTAATATACCATCTATCTGTTCCCTAAACAGATTTGAAAAATTAGCTAAAGTACATGCTGTAGAATAGCTAAAACAATCTTGAAAAAGGAGAATGAAGGGGAAGGAATCAGTCTACTTCTTATTAGGTAGACATTGATATTGGTGGAGAAGCAGGCACAGATTAATGGAATAAAATTAAAAATCCAGAAATAAACTCACATAAATACACCCAACTGATTTTTAGCAGTTACAAAAGCAAACCAATGGAGGAAATATAAGCCCTTTCAAACAAATGGTGCTGAAGCAATTGAATACCCACAACCATAAAAGTAAACTTTGTACTAAAGTTTCTTAACTTTAAAAAAAGAATCTTAAAAAAAAAGAATCAAAAGCCTTAAAGACCTAAATGTAAAACTTTTAGAAAAAAATAAGATAAAATAAATTATTTGGGTCCACACAGAAAAATTTTAGACCAAAAGCATAATGCACAAATTGATTCATTTGACCTCATGAAAATTAAAATTCTTTGCTTAGTGAAATGAAATGGACACATTTCTTCTGTTCAGAGAATGAAATGACAAGCCACAGCTTAGGAGAAAATATTTGCAAACCATGAATCTGAAAAAGAAAGACTAATCACAATTTTAAAACTCAATAATGAAAAAAACATAAACAATCCAATTAGAAAATGGGAGAAAAAGATATGAACAGAAAATTTACAGAACCAAGAAATTTTACAGGACCATATACAACTGGCAAATAGGCACATGAATAGATATTTGATATAATTCATTTTTTGGGAAATGCAAATTTAAACTTTAGTGAAGTATCATTTCAAACCTATCAAAATGAAAAATTTGAAAACAGTGACAGCACCAAGTGCTGGAGAAAAGGAATCACTCCTAGACTGCCAGTAGGAATAAAATATGATACAACTATTGTAGAAGATAGTTTGGCAAATATTCAGAAAATTAAATGGGCAATTGCCATATGACCCAGCCATGTGCTCTTGGCCATTTAATCTCAGACAGATATAAACTTATGTTCACACAACAACTTGTGTGTTAATGTTCACAGAAGCTTTTTTGTAATAACCCCCAAACTGGAAACAACCCAAATGTTCTTCAATGGTAAGGTTTAAAACAAACTGGTTCATTCATGTTATGGAATACCATTCAACAATAAAAAGGAATGAGACATTGGTACTTCAAACAACTTGAATCTTCAAATAATTATGCACAGAGAGCCAATCTTAAAAGGTTACATACTGTGTGATCCCATTTACCACACTTTTCTGAAATGACAAAATGAAGACCAGATTAGCAGTTGCCGGGTTCTGAGAGCAGCTAGAAGGAGGTGGATGCAGCTGTAAAGGGGCTGCAAAGAGACCTCTGCGGCGATGGAATGGAACCGTTCCTTATCTCCCCTGCGGTGGTGGTTCCCTGCGCGAATGCCTGTAAGTCGGCAATGTATGGGTAGTACAAGGGCATTGTAACGAGGAGAACTGGGTGAGGATATGCAAGATCCCTTTATTATTTCTTAACTGAATGTCAATCTACAATTATCTCACACAGGAATTTAATTGGGAAAATAAATGAGATCAAAATAAAAATACAAGAGAGGTACTATTAGTCAATTTCTTAACTTTGTAATTTTACTGTCACCAGGAGGTTCAGGGGTGACGAATACCTGATTCAGAGTTCTGTACGATGTGGTGTCTAGAATGCCCATAGTTCATATATTTAGTTGTTCTCTTAATTTGTTCTCCTAATTATGTGAGAGCTTTCTGGTCTTTGAAAACTCTAATTTGTAATTGGACTTGATAGAATAATTAAGACTACAGGAATTACCATGCAGAGCTTTAGTCCCAAGTGATCCAGTTAAAGAAGAGTTGAACTTTTGACATGGATATAAAGCAAGCCCAGAAGGCTGCTGTTCAGCATAGTTTGATTCTTGGATTCAATTTCTGAACACTGTTAAATCATTTTATGCCACTTGACTCAGATCATTCATCTCAGTGAACATTTGTTAGTTAAATGTCAGCTCCTTGGTGTTAGTCCATAGACTTCACAGAGGGAACCAAGGCTGTCTAACAATTTTTAAAAGACACGTCTAGCTCGGGCAGCACGCCCGAGCTACAGAGGGAGCCTTCTACTGCAGAAGATCCTGGCCGGAGGAGAGCTTTCCTGTTCAGTACATACGAGTGTACCAAGAAGAAATAAATAGCACACTTGACACAAAATGAAATGTAGCATAATTCCTGCGGAGACGAAAATCCCCCTAGTTCGTTAAATACTCTAACATTCTTTTATTCCCATTCTACTAATATGCTAATTTAGAAGTTGCTATTACTGTAATTTGTTAAAGACATAATAGGAATTTGTTGTTTTCAGTAGCTCTCTCCACGTGCTTCGGGCTGTCTTCTTTGAAGATGCTATCTTCTTCTCTCTGATTTCAAAGACAGCCTCTGTGATAAGCGTGTCGGCAGAATCAAGTCCAACAACATCTAAGCAGTATTAATTACAAGTAAGTCGAGAGAAATGAAATGTTTGTTTTGGGACTTAAGTTTCTTTCAGTTATCAAACAAAAGCAACAGAAGATTATAATTATAGATTAGTGTATTTAAGAGGATGTTGGTAGTATTTTTAAAGAATCAATAATGTACATGCTCTTTTATGGACAAACTCTTCCAAGACCTATTTTCTTTTAAAAAAAAATTATAGCAAGTGGATTTGTATCTACTCTTGTCATGAGATCATGTGTAATTGCAAGATGACATAATTTTCAATCAAAATAATTCCTAGATATCAACCCATGATATTTTTTTACATTATCATTTAACAGCAGGACAATTATCATGAGTTATTATTTTAATTTTATTGCCCCTCAGTTTTAATTATCATGAGTATATGTTGTCTTTATAAGCAAATTCTTAAAAAAAAGTATTAAATCCATTGATTCCATAAGCAACTGAAAATACAGGCATATGAGAGCTTATTTTGGTTTGAGTGGAAATAAGAGAGAAGGCATTAACTTTCACATTCTTGGGGGAAAAAAGAAACCAAGATTTTAAAAATTAAGTGCAGCTTAGACAGTATCTTTCAAAACTAGTAGTAACTCTTTTGTCATTCTCTGCATGCTCAGATTCCTTCCATGCAACATACAGTTATTAACAAGAACTCTATCTTCTAATTTTGGCTGCTTTAAAAACATTAGCAGGGGACATTTATCTTCATATTTCTTATTAAGGCTTGGAAGAAATGCCACACAGCAGTGTATCTTGGAAACTAGAACTGTGAAGAAAATCACTCTATTATTTTCTCACTGATTGTGGCTACTGTTAAAAATAATTACTATTATAAGATTTGTGTGTATTTTAATTGTCAATTTTCACAGATCCAGTGGTTAAATACTCCATTCCTGTCCTCTAGAATTCTCTTTTTTTTTAAACCAATTTTTTTATACTGATTTTAAGAGAGGGAAAGAGAGGGGTAGGGAGAAAGAGACATAAGTGTGAGAGGGAAACATCAGTTGGTTCCTTCCCATATGCACCCTGATGGGGAAGAAACCTGAAACCTAGGTAAGTGTCCTGACCAGGAATCAAACCCAAAACTTTTTTAGTGCGTGGATTATGCTCCAACTAACTAAGCCACCCAAAGAGGGCTGTCCTCTAGAATTCTTCAGAGTTGCCCTTTATCTCCTTTATTTGGATACCTTAGAATTACCCAGGATAGTGTTTTCAGTTTCCCTTCTGAGCTGTCCCACCAAAATCTGTTGCTTTACAAAGATGCAGGGAACAGCCACTGGGCACTGCCACAGTGTGTATAAAATAAAAACAGAAGCAAAAGCAAAAACAAAACCCTAAGTTTGGTGTGTTTAGGTTGACAACACAGTGAAAAAATTGGATGTGTGGCTTCAGTTCTTACTTAACTGCTCTTTTCTCTATTTATTCTACTTACTAAGAATTCTTTAGCAATTTTATCTTCTCCACATTTTGTCCTTAAGGGATACTTTTTAGTAAATAATCAACCATTTCTCTCATTCATAAAGAGCTTATATTGGTTTTCAGTTCTAAACATTTGGTAGAATAGAAACTGAACATCCTGCATTCATTGTTCGGAATCTTTCCAGAGCTTCCTTATGGCATGAAAATATGAACATAGATGCTTCTTCTTCCCAATATTCAGGTTAGTGTGTGTTACAAACCACTGATCAGAATTTAACTTTTGTTTTGGCTTAGTAATACATCTTGGAGGTGATTCTTTCATGAAACCATAAAATCATCTGCATTTATTTACAGCCACTTTTGTATGGATACATTATAATTTAGCTGATCCTTACTGATAAACATTTTGATTGTTCTTTTTATTTTGCTATTCCATGCCATGCTTTATTGAATAAACTTGTGTTTATTCTTTTATTGCATTTGTCTGCAAATGGAGAATACATTTCTGGATACGAAGGCTATGCTATGTAATATTTAAGCAATATAATAAAATTGCAGTCTAGGGCAATGCTTCTCAACAGCAACACAATTGACCTTTTTGGACCAGATAATCCTTTGTTGTGAAAGACTGTCCTTTGCATTGTAAGGTCCTGGGCAGTGTCCCTGGCTTCTATCCACTAGATACCAGTACTACCTCCTTCATTCCATTTGTAATAATCAAAAATGTCTCCAGATATTGCCAGCTGTTCCTGGGAAGGCAAAATTGCCCCAGTTCAAAACCGTTGCTCTAGATGGTTTTGATTGCTATAGGTCATATGACCTATAGCGCCACCAGCTGGATGAGACTGCTCAATTTCCTTACTGATAGATGCCAGACTTGAAGATTTTGCCAATTTGATGGACAAGGGAATGGAATTTCAGTATTATTTTGATTTCCATTTCTCTTATTATGAGAGAATGAGTATCTTGTAAATTTTTGCCTTTTTTTCAATTGCATATTTATACTCTTTACACTTTATATTTGATAGTCTAGTTTACTTAATGATTATTTACCTTTTCTTATACATTTCTAGAAGATGTTTATATATTAGTGATTACTACTTTGCAATGTAAATGGAAAGTTTTAGGCTTTATTGTTTGTTTTCTGATTTTTATGATACTTTGATGGTGAATATTTTTTATTGTTTTATGTAGTTGAATTTATCAATCTTTACTTTTATGACCTCTGAATTTTTAGTCAGGAAGTCTCCTCATTCCATGATTTTCATGAAAATATAGAAGTTCACTTACATATGTGTCTAGCACATTTATGACTTCATTTTTTATGTCTCTTATCATACTTCAAATTTATCCAATATACAGTGGATCAATATCGTTTCTGCAGATTTCTTTGTGGTAATTTTTAACTTACAGCATTCTTTTATAGATCATTTCCTTTTCACTGGATAAAGCACATGATAAATCAAGAGACCATTGATTGAGAAGCCACTGGTAGATATAGCCTACCCTATACTAATTCATATAGTTTTTATAAAAATGTTTAGATTCTACTTCATACTCTACAAAAAGAGTCTATTTACTAGAATCAGGATTCCAATTCTTAATTTATAAAGTTTTTTAATATTTATTTTTAATAGTAAAATTATATTTTTACATAATTGTATGATTTGGGGTTTGTGGGAGGTTGGTTTGTTTTGTTTTTGCAACAGGTCAACATTCAAAAGCCTCAAATGGAGATTTAAGAAAAATTTTATTACTATAATATCAGAGACACATGAGATGACATATAGTAGTTCCCTTTGACTGCTTTTTGGCATTTAATATGAGAAGTATAAAATATATCTTGTGAGGATGGCCTGTGCCTTCAAAAGAAATTCTTTTATAATAACAATTGGTGCATATAGATAAAAACTTCCTTCTGAGGCAGGTTTATTTTTAGATAAAACCCACAGAATCTAATCAGGTTTCCTGTTATAATGTAAAGTGGAAATATAAAAATGCCTGATTATTTTGTTAGGACCAAGCATTTCATTCTATCATCTGTCTTTTTCTATCACCTCAAGTGTGATATCCTGGAAGGGGCTCCTGACACATAATAGAAAGTTGTAGAGGAAACATTAATATGTTCCTTAGTTCAAGTCGTCCATGTTATCACAGAAGCAAATGAAAAGTCTACCGGCCTTTTCATTTACATCTATGACAACACGCTCTGCGAGGAAGGATTTTTGCCAGCTGTTTTAGTTTTAAATTACGGTGCCATGATTGGTTTCATTTCCAGGTCACCCATAGCAACCACTATATGCAAGTACAAGATGTACAAAGGAGGCATGTGAATTGCTCAGAAATTTCAGTTCAAATGCTCTAATTTATTATCAAGAAGGTTTTGTTAGTTTGGATCTGGTGGGATAGGAGAAATTCACGTCATTTGTGCATTAGCTTCTCTTGGGGTGAGGGCAGTCTTTTAAAAAACATTTCCTTTTAAAATTATTAATTCTTTATGCATTACCTTTCCAGCAGTAGAGACACATAACTTAAATAGCTTTGAAGTGCGTTCTACTGGCCTCCAAACAAGCTTCCCAATGGGAGTAAGAGAGTGAAGTAAAAATCAAGATTCTACACCTGCTCCCACCTCCACTATTTACCACCTCATATTAAAAGTGACAGGTTTTAATTCACCCTGGAATTGCTATTTTTACCTGACTCACTTTTTTGCTCACTTGTTATTTGCTTAGTTATTACTTTTCTCCATACAGCATGTTCCTTCCTCGTCCTTGTCAGAAGCCAAAAGCCCGAATGAATGCAGAGACTTTCTTCCGACAGCGTTTTACCCCCAAAAGTATGACTTTACACTAAGACTCGATAGTGTCTTGGAGGCGGTGCTCTGATCTCAGTGACACATTTCCAACATCTAAGGTCTCTTATTTTCTTACTCTTCAGTGATACTGTAAAATACATTTTCATAATGATTCTGGCCAGATGTTGGAAAATTTATTTATGAAGTGCCAGATAACAAAATATGAGGCTTTGTGAACCATGTATTCTCTGTTATATTCAATGCTGCCATTGTAATGTGAAAGAAGCCATAGTCACTATATAAGCAAATTGAACATTAGTATTCTGATAAAACTTCATTTATGCACACTAAAACTTTAATTTTATATAATTTGCATGAGTCATAAACTATTCTTCTTTTGATATGTTCCAATCATTAAAATAATGTAAAAAACTATTCTAAGCTTGAAGGCATACAGAAAGCCAGGAGAAGGGCCAGATTTAGCCCATATAAGCCATAGTTTACCAAGCCTTGCTTTAAGCAGTGATTTTTCAAATTTGAGTGTACATTAGAGGTCTTGTCCAAGCGTCCCTCAAGACATCTCATTTTCGCATCACATTACAGGGACAATGGAACAATATTCAGTAGAAGAAACTTTACCTAGCTACATTATCTGAAACAGTTCTCGAATTTCCTTAAAATCTATTGGTAAGTTCTCCACCCAAACTCCAAGAAGATTACAAGTGCTGCAAAATGCTTTTGGTTTGATGGGGTGTGACGGGACACGTCAAAGTCAATTGCCATCAAATCTAATTGATTACTTTATTGAGAAGTTGGACATGTTGAAGTTCAGCTTAATTGAGATTGCTCATTACAAGCTATCTTCCCTGAATGGAAATATAAAGTGAATGCCACTTTAAGTACGGGAGGAAAACATTTCAGCGGCAATGTAAAAATAGCATCTGATGAGCAGATAAGAATCTTATGAAAGGCACACTATTATCAGCAAACCCAACTGCTCCTACTGTAGCAGCTCTGTAGCACAGGCTCTGCAAAGGAAGCCAAGCAATCATAAGCACTTTTATAGCAAGGCTGTTCATGCTTTTATAGTATTCATTGTGTCAGCACTTTAATTATAAATTCTTTTTTATAAGCTTACAGCAAAACTGAACATACCCCCCTGCAAATTATTTTAGAAAACTCACTTGTTTTTAAAGTGAAATAAGAAGAATATTTTTGAAATGCTGATCAGAGATGACCATGTGTTGAATAGCAAACACATCAGTTAGTCTGTGCAGCTAAGGCCCGTGTAAAGGTAGATGGCTGATAAAAGCAAAACTGAGTAATTCAGAGATGTTTAGAAACATGCAGTACTCACAGGCAACATGAAAATAAAAATTATTAGGAAATATAAAATATGTTGTTTTAAATCTTTAAACAATAGTTTAAAGCCACCATTACAGACTCTGTTGTATTTACACTTTTACTTCATAGCATTTACAACAATTGTCTAGTGAAACACTATTTTTGTACTTTTAAAAACATAGCTCGCACAAGACTACAAGCAGACAGAGGCAAGAGTCACATCACTACTGATTTATTCCCAGTCTTGTACCTCAAGTTTTGCCCATGGTATGTGCTCACGTTGAATTAAGAACAAATTTATATTGAGAAAAGCACTTGTATAGTTTAACAAATAACTTATTGATCAATGATATACATAAATATCACCACTTTATTATAATCACTCATTTTATTGTCATTTCAGTTTCTGAGTTATATTTTCTTTTACATATGAATAAAATCATATTTGTAGAACATTTATTTCATATTACTGTATATGGATCTCTTTACTCCACTAAATAATATTCCTATATTTATTCTAAGTTTTTTGTTGTAAATCTATAGGAAAGCAAATGTAGTTTTGAAGAGGAATTATCAACTGCATCCAGATATGTATAGATTTAGTTATTAACAGAAATATTCAGCCCCAGCATTTGAAAACTTTATTGTTTTCAGCTTCATTGAAGTGTAACTGACAAAATTATAAGATATTTAGAGTGAACAGAGTGATGATTTTATATATGTACCCAATGTGAAAGGATTCCCCCATCTAGTTAGTTAAAACGTCCACTACTGCATACATTTATCTTTTTATGTGACGACATTTCAGTTCTATATTTTTAGTAAATTTCATTGTACAATACGGTCACCAACTATTGTCACCGTGTTACACATCAGATCCTTGGACCTCACTCATGGTCAGCTGAGGGTTTGTAATCTTTCTCTACCCATTTCCAGTCTTACCCTGACTCAACCCCTAGACTCTGGTTACAGCTGTTAGACTCTTTACTTTTCTTCCTTTTTTAGATTCCACATGTAAGGGTCCAATAGGATATTATCTTCCTCTGACTTATTTCACTTAGCATAATGCTCTCCAGGTCATCTGTTTTGCACAAATGCCAGGATTTCCTTGTTTTCTTTTTAAATTATATGCTTGAGTTATTTGTATGTTACTGAGTATGAGTTCTTTGTATATTTTGGATACTCATCCTGTTCTGGAAGGTGGTTTTGAAATATTTTCTCTCATTCTATAAGTAGCTTTTTTATTTGGAGTTTATGATTTTCTTTACCGTGAAGATCTCAAATTTGATATAATTTCACTTGTGGTTTTGTTGCCTTTGCTTTTTGTATAACAGCACCTCCCACCTCCAAATTACCAAGACAAATGCCAAGGAGTTTACTATTTTGTTTTATTCCAGGAGTTTTATACTTTCATGTGTTATGTTCGAGTCTTTAACCCATTTTGAGCTGATTTTTGAGTATGGTGTAAGATACAGATCCAGTGTTAATCTTTTGCATGTGGGTATGCAGTGTTCCCATCCCATTTATTGAAAAATCTATCTTTTCTCCATTTTATATTTTTGGGTTCTTTGTTGACAATTAATTGGTCATATATGCATGGGTATATTTCTGGGTGGTCTATTATGTTTCATTAATTTATGGGTCTGTTTTTGTGCTAATACCATACTCTTTTGATTACTATAGCTTTGTAATATGAATTAAAAGTCAGGAAGTGTGTTGCCTCTGAATTTTTTCTACTTTCTCAAAAGTATTTTGGCTACAGTACACAGTCTTCTATAATTTCATACAAAATGTAGGATTTTTTTATACTATGACAAAGTGCCATTAGAATTTTTTTTTATTTTTTTATTGTTGTTCAAGTACAGTTGTCTTCATTCCCACCCTCTCAGCCATCCCTACTTCCCACCCTTGATCCTATCCGCCTTTGGTTTTGTCCATGTGTGTTTTATACATGGTTCCTGAAAACAGTGAATGCATTCAACCTGTAGGCTGTCTTAGGTTGTATGGACATTTTAACAATATTAATTCTTCAGTCCATGAGCATAGAATATCTTTCTATTTATTTGTCTTTTTAAATTTCTTTCATCAAGGTCTTATAGTTTTCAATATACAGATCTTTTACCTCCTTGGTTAAATTGAAAATTTTAATGTGATCTTTTACTTTAAAATGGATTCAAATGGTGAAGGTTTTTTTTTCTGTTGTTTTTTTTTGCTTAAAATGTGTTTTAATAAGTCAATGCTACATTAATGCTTCATTTTCTAGAAAAACTCTACAGGTATCAGGGACAAATCAAACATGGTACACCAATTTTAAAGATGCACAGCATAACTACCTAAGATATGCAAGGCTAAGAGCTACTGTCGAACACTCAGCATACAGCAACCCTGTTCCCAAGACCGTAGTAGGCCTATTAAGAAAAGCTGTTATCGGCAACATCAGACACAAAACCACCATTCCTGGGCCATCCCTACCCAAGAAGGTGCAAGTTAACACAAGATTTTTTTTTAAGATATACTAAAATGAAAATCTCTAAGAGAAAATGTCTTCCTTAGAACATGAAGGGATAATATATGGGATATAACAGAACTATATGTATGTTATCTGTGACCTCTGTGGACATTTTCCTGAATTCCCACCTGGGAGTGAATGGAGTGATGGGGCTAAGTTCATTGGGGAACGTTGGTGGGTTTTGTGGTATATGTGGCAGTGTCTCGGGTTGGGGAACTTAAAAATGCGAAAGCAAATACAGCAGGATAAACAAAGAATGGAAGAATCAAGGTTAATGGGGGCTCTAACTGGAAGCACCTCGCCATTGTTCCCTCCCTCCCATGCCCTCAATAATCGCATAAGACTTCAGGCATGCACCACAAAGATATGATTAAATGATATACCATACAGAATTCATTTGTTAAATATTGTCCCTCCCTTGCCCTCTGCCTCCAGAATATTCCCTAGAGTAGTATAGGCAGGAAATACCTAACTACTGAGAGGAGTCCTTAACGCTTTTTCATGGCAGAATTCCAGCTAGTCCAAAAAGGTTCTTTCTCTTAAGGGTTTTGGGGACCTAGACAATGCAATTTTATTAGTAATGGTGATGTTTGTTTAGAGCAAATTCATCTCCAGGAGCTGCATGGTTGAATGCAGAAGGGGTTCCACCAATTGCCCCATTCCTTCTATTGTAACAGCTTAGCCCTTTCGGTAGTTGGCGGGGTCAACCCCAAGGTTCCATCTGGCATCGTAGTGGCAGGTCCTAGAGAAGCTGGGGTAGCAGTAGGCACAGGAGCAGGGGGCATGGCACCTCTGTTATTTTCGCCCATAGCACCTCCCATAGCCATCTGGCCCATCTGTATCTCCTGCTGTCTTGCATCAGGGAAGGTTCCCTTGAATCCTTCCTGCTGTCTCTGAATCATTTCTTCCTACTGTCTCCACATCACTTCCTCACGGTGCTTGCGCTCATCTTCCTGCCTGAGCTCCAGTTGCTTTTGTTTTTGCACTTCTTGGTTGTGCAGCTGTTCCATCCTCCAAAGTTCTTCTTGACGCCTCATCAGATCCTGCCTCATTAGCATGACCTGGTGCTCATGGCAAGTGGCCTCTATTTCCATCTCCAGTTTCTCAAGAGCTTCCTTCATGGTATGGTCTGCTTGGTCCTGCTGCTGTTTCTCCATCTCAGTGAGTGCCTTCCAGAGTGAAACCATCATAGTTAGATCGGCACATGAAGTTTTCTATCTGACCACAGAGTCAACAATGTCTCCTAGGGCTGCTTCTCATTATTACTCAGGGGGAAATAACCTGGGGTTAGGGGGAAAGAAGCGAAGAGTGTTTTCACTGTTATTAGTGCCACTATTATACTAAATTCTTTTATGATGAAGATAGTTCAGGTTAATTCTCTACTAAAGTTAATATTCTTAAAATTGAACAAATAATAGTAATGCTGAAAATGTCATAAGCATTTTAACTTAAATTAAGGAACAGGATTTGTAAATGTATATGTTTTCATTTATATGGAAACATGATAAAATAATGTTAATATAAAAAATTAGCCCCGGCTGATGTGGCTCAGTGGATTGAGTTCCAGCCTACAAACCATTTCCAGAGCCAATGGCATTTGTTAGATTAAGTGACAGCTTTTAATTATTTTCCTGTAAACTATTTTTATAGTAACTTTTTATAACACTATGTACAAACACATATCTGTAGTTTGCTTAACAGGACACCGTAAAGATGAATTGTTGCTGAGAATGGCTAAAGGAAGTAAAAGAAGTTTATGCAGAAGAGCCATTCAAGTGCTGTAAATTGTTGAGTCTCAATCCCACAGCCATCTGTCATCGCTACTGTCTTCAAATAACACAAATGGTCTTGTCCTTAGTGAACCTGTGATATTATGGTTGGTGGTATGAAAGAACATTAATCATGTTAACTTCAATAAAGAAATGCACACACATTTTGACATGAAGAAATACATGGAATATGGAATATGGTTATTACATAACACTGTAATTGGATGTTTTGACTGGATATTAAATGCTAAGCTGTATTATATATACTTTAGGTGTTCAGTTGAGTCCTATTCCCATGACTGCAACAATTTTGTTTTAGAGTTTTCTTCAGAAAGTTTCTATTTAGCCATCAATCATTATATAAACATTGTTTCCTCCATCTATTTCAAGGTGTCGTTACAGTTGGTAATTATTTTCTATATGTAGAAATGTGTATAATACTGTTAACTTTGAGGCATGTGCACATAAATGTCTTTTTACATTACAGTTGACAGAAACAACTACAAAGGACACATGGACAAAAACAAGGGGGGTGGAAACAGGGGAGGGAGGAGGGGATGGCTGGTGGATGTGGGGAGGGGTGGACAACATTCAAAAGTATTTAATAAAAAAAGAATCTGAATGTGCTGGAAAGCATTACTTATTAGATGTTGCCATGTATAATGTGCACCTTTGCCCAAATTTTTGAGAGGAAAATAAGGATGCACATACATGGGAAGTGCCTGAAAAACCTTGTATTTGTCCTTGTGTTTTCTCATTATCTGTCACATAGAATTTCTTGTATCATGATATGTTCGAAAATAAATGCTAAAATTATTTACAGTACAAAAAAAGAAGTTAGCACAAATTGGATAAGTAAATGTTATTTCTGACTTTTTGTTTTCCAGTATAATTAAACACAATATGTGAGCAGTAAAGATGCAGCTTCTTGGAATGTCTAAAGAAAGGTAACCCCCTTGCTTTGTTTGGATAGATATTTCTGCTTTGGTAGAGATATACAGACTTTGGAACTACTTCTTAGGAGCTTTATTTCAACTAATTTTGATGACTTTATGCCAGTTACCCTCACTACAATCATTTGCTAGAAAAACACATTATATTGTATATAATAATGCTACAATTAGTTTAAATCATGCACTTTCTCTTTCTTACTCCTATTTCTGTTTAAATCAGTATGTTATATATGTTGGTATGTGGTAGACAAGACTCCAAAAATATTGCTGGAGTCCACCATGTTAATGTTGAATATTGGATTATTCCCTTGGAAGTATAGCATAAATACATGTACTATTTGCTCTCACTTTATATTCAGACATTTGATGCATTTTCCTTCTTTCTTTCCTTCCAGGCATATAGATGACCTTTGACATTTGCTAAAATGAAGTCATCTTTCTCCTAGTAATAATAAGTCTTAGGTATCCAATTAGTGAAAGACATTTCAAGTCATAGCCCATATTATGGTTAATATATTCTTTTCTTAGGAAAAAATAGCTGCAGATATAGTATAAATTAATGAGCTACTTGATTAATATATCTATCTCTCCTTAGAAACAGAGTTATATCTTTCTCTGAGACAAATTTTTATCCATCACTTGTTTAAATGACATTAGCTAAATTGAGGACCAATTGATTGAAACATGTTAAATTTAACCCAAGGAAACAAGTGTCTTGTCTTCTTACATTGTCACTCAAGATGCTGATCAAGACCATAGAAGATATAGAGGTTATTTATAACAAAAGGTTCATGAAGAAAGTTGAATGTTACTTGTAGATCTATTCCAAGGATTCAAGGATTTGCATCAATACAGAATAATCTTACTCTTTGGCCTCTGTTATTAAGTTCTGCATTCTGACAGGTCACAGTTTCCATATAATCCTGTTCTTGGCATAGAATCATGGAAACATAGAACCTTAAAATTGGAAGGAAAATTAAGGCTTTAAGATTGCAAATTTAAAATAATTTTGTATATATAAAGATGAACTTCCAAGCATAGTTTGAATGACTTGAACTATAGTGATTTTACTACCTCTGAAGCTGTCTTTTAATAAGATCAAAGAGGGAGAATATAAATAGACTTATTTTGGGGATACCTTTGGGGGATTCCCTGAAGACTTTTAGGTTCTCAATCTAGATATCTGATGAGACCTGAGGTGCCACATGGGCAGATATGGGCATAAAAAAGCAGATTTGTCAATCTGATTGGATTCTTACTCACATGTTGGTGAAGACAGAAGACACCCAGTCTTCAGCACAGGTATCCATCTGGTGCTCAACCTCCTTTCCTGAAGGTCACCCCTTGCCATCTCCTAACATTTTTCTTCCAACTTTGTACTTCCAGTACCAATGTGTTCCTACTAGAGACCCAGACTCATTGTTTATAACAGTAAAACATATCTAAGATCAGGCTATAATTCTAACACAAGTTCACTATGTCCTGGATATTTTAATCAATTAATACTACAAAGCATTAAAAATTAAGAAAGAACTCAATAGACACAGACTCTAAACTGTATGTGGATATCCCTGAAATAGTAAGCGATTATCCTCCATAACTGAGTCTTAGTCTTTAGAAGTTGCAGGTTGTCCAAGATAAATGTGTATTTTCCTCCCCTCCTTCCCATTATCTGAGCAGTCACCATAAAGGTACAATAAAAATATCCCTTATACTGATCCTATCCTCTCCATCCCAATTGTATTGTGTTGAAAAATACATTTACCAAATTAAGCCTTTTTTCATTGTTTAAAAATATGTTGTAGTGGAAGACAGTCTAGTATAGTTGTTAAATATACAAATTCTGGCCTCAGAGAAAAGGTCAGAGAAGAGCAGGGTCAGGGAGGATTGGGTTGTAGAACTGGGTCAAGATGATAGTTGCAGTTGTTAGAAACATGTTATTTTTCTGCATCTTGTTGGTGTGTGTAGATGCATCAGCTTAAAAATTATATTTATTGCTCTTTCTTTGCTCATTCTAAGTGAAGGTTTGTATCTAAAAAAAGGAAAAAAAACAATTCAGTAGATGGTCTGACACACAGTTCAAAAACAAAGAATATATTCACACTGAAATACAGAAAGACAAAACAGGAAAATAAAGAAAAGAAAGTAAACAATACAGGAATAAGGTGAAAATATGTAACACATGCTAGATTCCCCAAAGGAGAGGAGAAAGAAGATGGGACAGACTCAATGCTGAAAATATGGTGACTGAGAATTTTCCAAAAGTGGTGACTAACAGTCACAAATCCAGAAAGTCCTAAAAATGTCAAGTCTTAAAAAGAAAAGAGAAATGCATTTCAAATCATATTATATTAATACCTCTGAAAAGCAAAGACCTAAAGTGGAATATCTCACCGGCAACCACAGACTCAAAGATCGATTGTCTTCGAAGGGAAAACAATAATACTGAGAGTTATCAAGCAATTCAGTAGAGACTGGAAGATAATGAAATGACAGCTCTAAAGTGATGAAGCAAAATAACTGTTAAATTAGAATCCTATGTCCAGTACAAATATTCATTAAGTACAAAAGTGAAATAAATGTATTTTCAGATACACAAAACTGAAAAAATACATCTCTAGGAACTCTGTAGTGAAGGAAAATCTAAAGGGAATTCTACATGAATAAGAAAAAATGAACACAAATGGCATCTTACAAGAAAAGATAAAAAGCATGGAAAGGGAACATCATCTAGAAGCATTTACATGTGTTAACATACATAACTATAGCAGATAAGTAAGGCAATAAATAGGCATAGGAATCAAAGGTCCTTGAAAGAAGGCAAGGGTCCAATTAGCATTAGACTTTGATAAGTCAAGATTTACGTGATAATCTGTAGGTTAAATATAAAAAATATTTTTTAAAAAGTAGAAAATGAGTGAACAGTGAAAACTACAACAAAGATGAAAAATGTAAAAACCTCAGTAAAATAAATTTAAGTTCAATTATATTGGTAATTACATTAGAGAAAAATGGATAAAACTCATTGAAAGCAAAGTCTGCTATACTTGTTTTAAAAGATCACAGTTCTTGGCTGGCTTAGATGGAGGCGTAGGCAGATACACTTTGTTTCCTCGCACAACCAAAAGAAGGACAACAACAAATTAAAAAATAAAAAACAACCAGAACTGCCAGAAAATCAAAGTCTATAGAAGAGCGACAATCAAGGAGTTAAAGAAGAAATATTCATCCAGACCAGTAGGAGGGGTGAAGATGGGCAGCTGGGACAGAGAGGACTCATGGCAAGGTAGTGGCTGGAGGACCAGGGGGTCCCATATTTGAATGAAGATAAACCGGGAGAAACAATTGGGGAGTGAGATAGACTGCACAACCCAGTTTTCCAGCACAGGGAAATAAAGCCTCAAAACCTCTGCCTGAAAAAATCTGTGGGGGTTGTGGTGGCAGGAGAAACTCCCAGCCTCACAGGATAGTTCACTGGAGAGACCCACAGGATCCTAGAATGTACACAAACCCACCCACCTGGGAATCAGCACCAGAAGGGCCCAATTTTCTTACAGGTAGCAGAGGAGGGGCCTAGGAACTGGCAGAGAGTGGAGCTAGCGGCACTGTTCCCTCTCAGACCCCTCCCCAGCATACAGCGTTACAACACAGCTGGTTACCTGGCCTGGCAAATACCTAAGGCTCTGCCCTTTATAATATAACAGGTGTGCTGAGACAAAAAAAAAGGTCCAAAGGAAAGAACAGATCAAAGCTCCAAAAATAGAACTAAGTGATGGAAAGACACCCAACTGTTTTGCAGCCATGCAAGGCCAGGCAGGTCCACTGTAGCTTTGAGGAGACAGAAGAAAATGAGTAGAGTGATGGGGACATACCTTTATTCATGGGTAGGTAAGCCATGCACACTGCAAGCTGTGTGTCTGCCCAGTGAGAATCCGCTACTTGTTTAAGTACTAGAGGTGAACAAAGCTGGCTAGATGCCAGAAAATTGTATAACATACTATAACACAATTCTGTACATGTGAGCCCACTTCATGTTATGAGGACAGTTTGTCAGACTCAGTCTCAAGGCTATGAGAACACTATGTATCAGCCTCCTCCAAGGTTGATGAAGGGAACATTGTTTCCCTTGGTTACCTAGACACCTGTGTGAGGAAGCCAGACTGCCTCCACTTAGTCTACAGATGCAGAGTTCAAAACACTGGAAATCAGGATACTCACAGAAATGGCTGAGTATGGTAGCAAAATAGAGGAAAAAGTGAAGGCTATGAAAAGTAAAGTGAAGAGAAATGTACAGGGAACCAACAATGAAGGGAAGAAAACTGGGACTCAAATCAATGATTAGGAGCAGAAGGAAGAAATAAACATTCAGCCAGAACAGAATGAAGAAATTAGAATTCAAAAAAAATGAGGAGGGGCTAAGGAACCCCCAGAATAACTTTAAATGTTCTAACATCCAAATCATAAGGATGCCAGAAGAAGAAGAGGAAGAGCAAGAAATTGAAAACTTATTTGAAAAAAAATAATGAAGAACTTCCCCAGTATGGTGAAGGAAATAGACTTCCAGGAAATCTAGGAAGCTCAGAGAGTCCCAAAGAAGTTGGACTCATGGAAGCACACACCAAGGCAGGTCATAATTACATTACCCAAGATTAAGGATAAGGAGAAGACCTTAAAAGCAGCAAGAGAAAAGGAGACAATTATCTACAAAGGAGTTCCCATAACACTAGCAGCTGATTTTTCAAAAGAATCCTGGCAGGCAAGAAAGGGCTCAAAAGTATGAACAATAAAATGACAACAAACTCAAAACTTTCTACAGCTGAATCTAAAAACAAAACAAAACAAAAAACACCTAAGCAAATAACTAGAACAGAAAGAGAATCACAGAAATGGAGATCACATGGAGGGTTATCAATGGGGAGAGGGAGGAAGGAGAATGGGGGGAGAGGTACAGGGAATAAGAAGCCTAATTCATAGGTACAAAATAAACAAAGGAGGTTAAGAATAGTGTGGGAAGTGAAGAAGCCAAAGAACTTAAAAGTACAATCCGTGGACATGAACTAAAGGGATGAAGGGGGATGTGGTGGGCAGGGGTGGAGGGTGGAGGGGAATAAAGGGTAGAAAAATAGGACAACTGTAATAGCATAACCAATAAAATATATTTTTAAAGAAGATCACAGTTCTTGTTACTGTTTATAAAGCGTTAATAGTACAGAAAACATAAAAGTAAGGAATGCATGAATTTATGCCATGTAAAAATGAATTAAAGAGATATGAGTATTAATAGGAGGTATTAAGGCTAAAAGCATTCTTAGAGAAAGAGGGAGTGTTTCATAATGGTGAAATATCAAATTTGACAGGAATACATAACAGTTACAATTTTGTTTGCACCATTAAACTCTACGCTTACTATATGTGAAGCAAAAGATTATTGAACTAAAAATAAACAACTCTGTAATTCCATTAAAGCGCTTTAATAAAATTCTTCTATAACGCTGATGGAAAGAACAAGAAGCTAAAAAATCATTAATAAGTGATTAGAACATCTAAACAACACGTTTGAGAAATGACCTAATGGTGATTTTAAACTGTGTGTGTCTACGAGGTCAGTCCAGAAATTATCCAGCCATGCAATGTGAATAATAGAAACATCTATTGAAGATACAAGACACAAGAAACATTGTACATAGGACAATGACCTCCGGTCCCCTTCAAAGCAGGCAACTTGGGACCTCACACAGTTCTCCCAGTCGCCATCAGCTGCTCTGTCATATTTTCCTGAATCTCATTCATGGTCTGAAATCTCTTCCATTTCAAAGGTGATTTTCATTTTGAGAAAAGCCAGGAGTCACAGGGCATCAAATCTGGGTTGTGTGGGGTGCTGAGTCATATGGGTATGTTTATGTTTTGCCAGAAAACTCTGCACGAGACATGATGGATGAGCACATGTGTTGTCAGGATGAAAATGTTAATCACCAGTTGCCCATAGCTATGTCCTTCTGAACCATCCAAATAGTTTCCACAAGAAATGTTTAAGCTTAATGCAAAAGTTGATGCATATTTGTTGCTCTACTTGCTCAATCATTTTGAATGCAATGGCCACAAAGTACACATGCTCACTCAGTGATGTTTATCGCCTCCACTGACTAGTACAGTGCAGTCATCATTGTTCATTCATGCACATTCCAGTCCACTCTCCTTGGCT